>JAKMWZ010000154.1:0-116576 GCA_025328985.1 Colletotrichum sp. SAR11_239
AGGGTTACACCCCCCCGGTTTTTTCCCCGTATTGGTACACCCAAGGCTTGGTGGCCACCGGGGTGTTGGGGGGTGTTTTTAAATATGGTAACCCCCCCCCCCCCCCATAGGATTACCACACAGCGACTCTAGCTAGCGCGAGAAACGCCAGGCCGTGACGGGGGTGTTCTCCAGGCTAACGGCCTCATCCAATATGTCTTGTTCCCACCTAACATCGGTCCCCTGTTGCCTTACGGCCGTACGTCTGTGCTGGAGACCAGGTGTAAGATCGAGTGCCGGGATCTGGGCGGTTGGACCGGGCGGTGATTTCCAGAAGGCAGGCGACGCTGTCCTTGACAATCGCTTGGCAGCCGGAAATTAGACGCCGATAGCTGATGGCAGCCGTTGCGCGGAGTGAACCAGGGGATCGTTTCCTGTGAAGACGGGAATCCCAAAGGGGTCCCTGTTACGTTCGTACCCCTGGACCTCCAGGAGTGTTCCTTGGTGGCCGTTACCAGGCGGTCAGGGAGGCCCGCAGGCTCGGATCATTTCTCACCAATGCGGGGGAGTAGCAGCGGCAGTCCAAAGCGGTAATGATTGGTTGGTAGAAGCGTACAGTATCCTGATTACTGTGCCGGGGCGGTGATGAAGAGTGTCGATGAGTCGAAGATGCTGGACAGATTGCGTGGGGCATGGGTCGATGGGTGTCGAGTGGCATCTTCCAGATTCTTGGCGATGATGTCGGCAAGGTCGGTGAAGGCCTCCCTTCTTTCCTGACAAGGGCAAAAATAGGTTGGCAGGTGCCGCGAGGATCACAAGGGGGACACGTTGTTGAGCCCTAGCAGCCAGCTCCTGCCGCAGCTGCAGAAGGGTGTCGCAATTTGGAGAAGGCGGGGGGAGGGAAGGTCAACGGTCATGTATGTCTGGTCGAAGAGGGAAGGCTGCAACAGTGACGATGGCGCCTTCTTTGCTCCGCCTGATGAAGACAAGTGTTGGAGATCAGGTGGGAACATCGGCGACCACGGGGACCAAGAGCTGCAGGGCCAGGGTTCCGCGTCCAACCCTTGAGCGCGTGAAGTGATGGCAGGGGCGGTGCTCTCCACCGCATATCTCGGATTGGATCGAATGCCTCAAGAAGCAGAGCGGCTTGCTCAGACAGACCCGGCATAGCCAACAAGACTGTGAACAGCCCATTTCTCAGGGAGACGACTGCAGTGCCTGGGTCGACATCCCTGGCGGTGGAGGCAGTCCTCCCTCGAAAGTGCCAGGACCCAGGCGTCGATCTTGCTCAAAGCGGCAATGTTGTTTGCTTGCGCTGGTTCGGTATTGGTGGCTTTTGAAAGTGGGCTTTGAAGACGGTCAGCTTCTCCTGCATGAGTTTGGGGGTTACCCACCACACCAAGCGCACGTCTCAAGCAGATACGAGGGGCGCAATGATGTTCCTGTCGTCTGTGTTCCTGCGCAAGGAAGTATGCTGTTGTTTTGCGGCCCTTTTCGCGCATTTCTTTTCCGCAGATGAGACATGTCAAAGATTTGGAGAAAGGAGGGGGGCATCCGTGGAGCCTTTCGATCGCAGAAACGGGGCCCAGAGGAGCCCAGTTCGGACGGAATGTGGGGCATGGCAGGGGTCCTTCTGCCGCTAAGCGCAAGAGGCTGATCTAATTCGGCTTGGTCTAGATGCTAATCTCGACGACGAGGGTCTTGCTGCTCTTGGGGGTTACAACGTTTGTTTGCTCTCGCAACCAGTGTCTCGGTACCCAATCAAACGCTTCCCATGATTTCCAGCCAAGATTTAATTCGTCAAGCATGTTTGCGAACCGCACTCACATGGCTCTTCGAGCCCTGCCAGCAACAGTCACGTCAAGTGGCCCGCTTCGCGCTTCGCCGCACTGAGGCAGGGGTAGAGGGGAGGTTGAGGGTATGCTAGAGTGAGGAAAGTATCTGTGTCATTTCTCTCTCGTCATTCGGCTGATTTCTATCTAGCGTCTAATCCAGAAAATTGCCAGAAACATGCGCAAAGCCTGATCATTGATCACACAGAAATGCATGGCGATCCAAAACCCCTACCAACTCCACCTTCCAGAAGCTGAGATCGAATGTCCTGCAATCTTACCCCCAGTCGATAGACCCAAATTCTGCTGAAGACAAGCTGCCATTTCTGGCCCTCCGAACTGATTTTTGGCAGAAAACATCGAGCGTGCTGACCTTGTTCAGGACCAAACTGTGCCCAAGTTGAAACATGTTTGCCCAGAATCACAAATGATTGCACCCAACCACACAATTTAGAAAGAAAAAGTTTACCACGTTTTGTTAATAACTCAAAAGAGAAAATTTGATTGGGAAGATGAAATTATCTCTGCACCTTGACGGGAATAATGTCGCTCTCCCCGTGAGCGTCTTCGTCGTCGTCGTGGCTCTGGCCACCCCTGCTAGATCCGTTGCCTGTAGGGAAAATGTCTTCCAGGGCCAGCTCATGGAGGTGCGTCGTCATTGGAGGGGCAAAACCCATGTCAAATGAGTCGCTCGCAATCATTGCCTGGCCGTGAATGTTGGAAGAGAAGTCTTGTGATGTGAATGATTCAAAGCCGTGAATTTCTTCCGATTCCGGGCTGTTACGGAACGAATCGTTGAACATCGTGCTGGCAAAAGAGCCCGCCCCTATCGAAGGGTGCGCTTGAAATTCGCCGACGATGCTTTCTTCCGAAAAGCTGATGAAATTCTGGCCATGCATCGGCGCGGGCGGCAAATCCGTTTCTTTGTCTCGTGGACGTGGTGCATGCAGGTGGGCGGCAGTGGAGGATGCGTAAGAGGGAGGACTCGCGAAGAAACTGGTGTCACCCGAGTGAATGAAGGGATCCTTCTTTTCTGAGTCGAAGCGGTACTGATCAGCAGGCTGGGAATGGGGCGGCAACTGCTGGTAGTCGCCGTTGGTAGCCGCCAACCCGCGACCGAGATGATGTTGCGGTTGGTGGCTGGCTGCGTTGGAAGCGCCGTGGAGTGCTGTGTCACCTCGGCTTTGATATGCTGGTGGATGTCAGTCATGGTCCCCGAGTGATGATGGTGTAACTCACCAGGGGCAAATTGATACACGGTGCAGTGGTTGTAGATTTCCTCTTCGTTGGTGACTGCCGAAATATTGACTGGAGGCATAGGCGCGGGAACCAGATGTCCTCGCTGATTTGGAACGCAGTAGGCTGCCTGAAACTGATGAGGACGCCCGACTTCTGAGAGAACCCAGTCCCCTTCGGGAAACATGCGCGAGGTGGTGAAAATGTCGAGATCGCGGCGTGGTAAAACTTCGTTCATTGCCTGGGCCCTCAAGATGCCAGGGCTCTCGCTTGATGCAATCTCTTCGTCCCGAGACATGTTGGAATGAGGTGGCGGCAAAATACTAACCAAAACCGTGGCAGCCGTTGGCTGAAAATATGCGGTGTAAATGGGTGCAAGAAGAGGATGAACAAGAGGCTATCGTACAAAAGAAGAAAACGTCGGATGGGGGCCAGTCCAAAGATATGCTGTGAAGATGAAAAAAAGTCGGATGTCCTCAGATGCGAAAATAAGGAGAGATGCAAGAGACAAAAAGGCCACGCACTCGTGAAATGTAACAAAAGCGACCCTTGACCGAAAACAGCGTCGCGATGACATCCGGCAAAAGTATTTTTGGGGAATGACTTCTGGAGAAATGAAGAAGAAAAGAATACAGAATTGTGGGCATCAGATCTATTCCCTCTTGGTCGCAGCCTTATTGATCTAGCCAATCTGGAGTCCGGAGAAAATGTCGAATGTACCTCGAGGGCAACGTAGGGTGTGTGAGTCCGAGCAAGACGTCAGGAAAGCTTCTCGAAAACATCAACTTGGTGTAAAACTTCGTAAAGCCTACCCTGAACCTCGCACGGCTTGAGGTTGTGATACGTTAATTTACGAAAGCAACAAAATGCAGGAACGACCACAGAGAAGCCCGGGCGATGTCATTGATCCCGGATTTTAGGGTTGAGATGGCGACCGCTGCAACCATGATGCATCAGAACTAACATGCCCCCTCTCTGCACAGGGCAGCATGCAGCACTTTCGTGACCCTCGCCCGGCAGACTAATATCTTTTGTTTTTTCTCTTGCCTGTCACCGAGGTGGATGCTGGTGCTGGCTGGTACAGGCGGTGTTGGCACCTCTGCCTTCCCTTCCAACACCATGTTCCAACACCAACCACATCAGAGGTGCAGCAGCAAGCCCAGCGGGGTGGTGTGCCTCTGTTGGTTGCTGTTTTCCACCCAAATGTGCTGAGAGCGCAGAGAGCACAGCCCGTAGTGTGCACCCAGGAGCAAGACTCGTTAACAGATGCCCAAACCGTCATTAGCTGTTCTATTTTCCTCGCACATCATCCATGCCTGGTCTGCTCATCCAAACATGCACCATTGCATCGTGCTGAGAGCAAGGTAACGTATCATGGATTGCTGCTGATATCGCCATCCCTTCTATATCATTTGTTGGGTTAGAATACCATTTCAATGTGTATGAAGCTGGGCACGATGTTTTCGCGAGAAAATGGGGAAATGATGGGGTTTCTAACTGCTCAGCTCTGGGAGTGAGGCACGTACGGGAGATAACTCCGAACACAGGTTTATACCCGAAGGATCCAAGAAGCTCAGCTACCTATGCCCGCAACAGAAGGCCAAGACGACGGTAGCGAGGAAAGACTGCAGCTAGCAGTGCCGGTGGATTAAGGTCGACCAAAACTGCATGGTTGCATGGAGACGTAAGCGGCCGTTGAGATTCTCTTGACAGCTGGGCAGACTGGACTTGCTTCTTCCCCCCAAACCGGTGCGAGGTACCTGCATCTCGGGCCGTCATCCAGCAAAGTATCTCCCTGCCCTTTTGCCTCCTTCTAACTACTTGGAGACAGGTGTCGCCGCGTCGTAGGGACAAACATGAGGTGTACAGTGCAAGGTCGTGGTTTCACCTACAGTGGAAGGAAGCCAAGGAAGGTAAGGTAGACAGACAGGTGCAGATACCGAAGGACCGCCCGACATCGATGCACCTCCACGTCCTCGTCCAGGGCTGGCGGGTTCCTCCTCATCTGGCCCTGACCCTGGCCCTGGCCCTTTCTCCCCTCTCCAAGAGTCCAGGGCAGGCCCCAGACACATCATGTAACCGGAGCTTGCCATGACCATCCAGACCTGCCACGGCAAGATGGATCCCCTGCAGTGATTTCTGGTTTAAGACACTGCCCCACACCAAAAGGCTGGGCACTCTCGCCAACCCGTTCCTCGTCCGTCGTCCTGAGGCATTGCCGTCTGTGTTCTATGAGCTTGGTCTGTGATGAGGGGTGCTTTCCCCAAATTTAGGACCCTTCTATGAGCGAGCCTTTCCATATGCGATTTGCACTGCGTACCTATCGTGCCTCTCGCACCCTCCTCATATCTCTCCCCCAACGCCGTCCTGCACTACCTATGCCTCGTTTGTAATTGGCACTTCCTCGACAGTATATCTTGCCCGAGACCCCATCGATCTTGGAAGATCTTGTCTCCATCTCACGATCCATCCTTTCATCTACACACACCACTTCCCATACCCATAATTCTAACAACGTCTGCGCCAACTTCAACCCCACATCCTGTCCGTCTTACACCGCCTCGCCAGCTCGCCATGTCATTCCACGACTTCAATCCCGGCCAGACCATTGCCGGCTACATGGATCCTTCTCGCTTACAACATGATATCCTACAGATCGCAAAGGAGACACTGGACCTTCAGCTCAATAGCTTCCAGTCCGTTGTTGCTGTCTCTCAGAAGGATTACCTTGGTCTTGGCCAGGACGGGCAAGCATTCATGGCTTTCTATATGGGGTTGGTCTACCTTCAGCTTCAGTTCCTTCAATCGACATGCCGAACGCATCTAACCATACGCTGCAGACGGATTTTCAGGAAGCCCGTCATGTGGGCAAAGGATGGCATGGACGGCAACGCAGACAGATGGGTCCTCGGGCCCTGCGAGAAGTTCGTCTCTGGCCCCCACATGATCGTCTCAGTCAACGGCATTGCCATCGTCGTCCAGCGACCACCAAGCCATTTTCTAGAGGACGCTTCTGGTTCAGAAGCTGGTGCCCATTGCACCGAAAGCCCAGAGCCTGTTTGCAAGATCAAGGTTCCTCGACCTCCCAATGCCTTCATTCTCTACCGTAAAGATCGCCATGCCACCATGAAGCAGGAAAACAGTCACCTAAGCAACAACGATATTTGTGAGTACCTTGAGTCGATTCCCCTCGGGTACAGGCGCTGACCAACAACAGCCATCAGCCTAGGCAAGAAATGGAACAGCGAATCACCAGCCGTGCGCCAGAAATATACCGAACTTGCAAAGATGCACAAGGAGCGCCTCTTGATGATGTATCCCGACTACCGTTACACCCCACGCAAGCCGTCTGAGAAGCGCCATCGAAAGCCTAGTGGCCAAAGCAAGAAGGCCAGCTTAGCAGCGTCAATGAGGTAGAGGCCGCCTCCTACCCGAGAGCGACAACACCATCAGCGCGCCGACTTGTCGGCTCCAGACGGAGGAGTATGAGTTATACCTACCGACTGCGACGAGTCGCTGCAGCATCAGCCACGAAACGAATCGACATCGGCGCTGCCAGACGACCTCAGGTTGTCTGTGTGTCCTAGACTGGCAGCATTAGCGACCAGAGGAGCCTAAGAATGTGGCGCCTTTGGCGGCTGTCTTCGATCTCCATCCAGTCAGCGTGACCCAGGAGGCGACCACACATCTGGCCATCGATTCCCTTCCCGCATGCTGCAGCAAGAGTTACTCTGCGCCAGAAACCAACATACCTTTGTGCGGCGATACTTAGGCGTACGAATGCAAGGAGATCGCCGGATCTGAGGAACCAAGAATCATCCTGGCCCATCTGCTTCGATGGCAACGCGAACCAGAGATCTTCGATTTAATGAACATATTGGTGGTAAAATTCACTCACAACCCATGTATTCGCATGTTCAGAGCGAACCCGAGTCTTTTTCTGTAATTATAATCTGCAAGCCAGTAAATATTATCTTCATGGACCATCTATTCCAGCCCGATACCTAGAGTGTCTTTTGCCTCCCGCCATGAGGACCATTGATTCGCCCACATGTTGCTCTTCACCACTGCAGACTGCCAACACCATCCATGATGCCCAGCCACTGTCTCGACTGCGCATCACGGGAATAACTAGGTCTGATCTTTTTTCCAGTCGCTGCTCCAGATGAACGTCCCGCATCTCCACTCCGTCCCCGATTCTTTGACCCCCGACTTCCCTAACGGGCGGGCACATACGTAGAATGATCTCCCTGTACAGATCGTCAGTACCCATTGCACCAATCACGACCCCCGGCATTCGCCTAAGTTTTCCGAATAAGGAAGACGTTGCTTGGATAGATCTCACCACAATTGATGCCGGGCTTCTTGGTCTGGAAGCTGACACAAGGCTCGCCGTGTTCGCATTTCGGCACGACCCTCTTGCCCAGGCTGAACTTGGACCACGCTTCTTTGGTCTCGATGGGATCAAAGACCTTCTCAGAAGTTTCGGTAGCCGACGGGTCCAGGGTTGATGCCGGCTGTTGCTGTTTGCTGGGCAAGGGCGAGGTCAACGACTCCGCAGCCGCAGGGACCTCTGCTACCGTTGAGAGGGAACCGGCTAGCACTGCAGCCTTGTTCTCCTGTGACTGGTCCTCGGGACCATTGTTCTTGTCGCTGGAATCGGGGACTATCTCGCTCTCTGCGTGGGCGCCTGTCGGCTTCGCAGCCGGGGCCTTGGGTTTGAAGAAGCCTGTCAGAGTGCTCTGCTTGTTTGTCTTGGAGTCGTTGTCGTTCGTCTTTGTTCTCTTCAGGGACCGCTTTGTGTCTTTCGCTTCTGCCTGCCTTTTTACGGGGGCGGATGAGGATGGAGGTAACGTTCTATCAGGGACGGTCGGAGGTATCTTGCTCGTGTTCGACGGTGCAAAGGTTTGTGAGGGAGGATCGTCGGGAACATTGGGAAATGAGGGGCTCTTTGGCTGTTGAGAAGGGGTATCTTTGGAGATGGAAGAGGAAGGGGTATCAGTTATTGGCTTTGCGGTCGGCTTCTTCATGAACATGTCTCGTATACTTCGTCGCTTGTCGAATTCGGGAATGAGCTTCGCGGAGAGAGGGAGGAGGTCCTTTGCGGCCCATTCTCGCAGACGGTCGCCCTGTCGAAACATGTCGCTCGGATTCATAAGATCGACGATGGGAACATCCTTGTCATCCTTATTGACGACATCACCAATGATTGCGTATACCGGGCAGTGATCCGACCCCATCAGCCCCTCTTGGATGTTCGAGTCCGTGAACCAGTCCTTGATGCCCGACGAGCAGAGGATGTAGTCTATCCTGCTCCCGTTATTGGCCGGGCGGGTGTTTCGTTTGGTGTCCCAGCAGGTGAACATGCCCTGTCGGTCGGGGTGGAAGATGCGCGTCAGGTCGTGTAACACAGGCTTCTCCCGCCCCTCGTCCCGGGCTCCGGTAACGTTGCCGCCGACGACCAGCTGGTTGAAGATGCGCCGCGACGGCATGCCCTTCCAGTCCTCGACGGTCATGCCCTCCTTGCGGAGCATCTCGCGCAGGTTGCAGGTGTCCAGCTCCTCGAGGATGACGTTGAGGTCGCCGGTCAGGATGACCTCCTTGCCCTGGGCGACGAGGTTGCGCACGCGCACGTCGAGGGCGTTGAGGTAGCCGAGGCGGAAGTCGTCGCGGGAGGAGTCGCGGGTGGCGGGGCTGTAGGTGCCGATGAGCACGAAGGCGGGGAACTCGAGGACGACGCAGCGGCCTTCGGAGTCGAGGGTCGCGTCGTCGACTTCGGAGGATAGCTGGCCGGCGCGAGGGTAGCCGCCGATGTGCTGGTCCGGGGGCAGGTCGCGGTACGGGGTGGAGGAGCCCGGCGGGGTGAGGACGCCGAGGATGCCTTCTTCCGCGCGGATGGGGGCGCAGGTTGCGTTGCGCGTGTAGATTGCCACGCCGGAGTATCCTGGGTGTGTGGTTAGAGGTGAGAGAACAGGGCGGCTTCGGGAGATGAGGAACCTTTCTTGTGTTTTGGCAGGCTGAAGAAGACGTCCCAGCCGGGGACGAGGACCATGTCATCTGTGAGGTCTTTTCGCTGGATTTTGCATTCTTGCATGATTACAATGTCCGCCTCAAGGATGTCGAACATTGCCTGGGCAGGAGGTCAGGGAGGGATGCTAGTGAGGATGGGGGCGACGGACCTGGTATGTTCGCTTCTCCCGCCATGGTTGGTATCCAAATGGGTTTCTGAGGGCTGTTAGGCTGACTTCTCATGGGTGTGTATACGGAGGCTTTCGAACCTGATGCCGTTGACTTGAGATGAGTTAGCAAAGCCGGCCTTGAAGGGACACCAGATGTGCGCTCACTCACCGTTCCATGTCACGATGCGAAGCCCCATCTTGGCGAAGAGGCGCTCTTGAAGCTGAGCTCAGCAATTATAAAATCAAATGGGTATCGCTCAAACGCCGGTATCACCTCGCTTCAACATCAAAAAATCCCAGAGATACCGAGTGACGTCGATGGAAGGACCAATACAGAGAAGATGTAGAAGCGAGCGGCGAGTCAGTGACTAAAAGAGGAACACGACCCAAATACTGGCGCCTTTTCGTTCACGAATGCGAGAAAGTGAGACCAAGGCGTCTGGCTGGAGCAACTTCGCCCTCGACCGCTTACACGTCGTGAGTGACCGCGCGACGTCGCTGCCGTCATGGACGCGGCACGACCTTGAGGCGGTGTCACGTGACCCGATACAACGCTGCCTCAACTCATCAATTGACGTCCTTTGGATAGCAATTCAGTTCATCATTCACAATCAAGAAGCAAGCAAAGACTAAGACTCGAACTACGCCAATTTTGGGTTTCCCTTTTGGTAAACTCTGACCGTTTGCAGGGGGTTAAATGCCTTGCTCCTCCATCGCCCCAGGAAACCAGTTCCTACTTCCTCCGCAAATGACCTGACATCATTTAGTCATCCCGCAAAGCCCGCCCACCAAAAAAAGAGAGAAGCAGCAGATCCCTGCCCTTTCATCCCTGCCTAACAATCCAGGCCACAAACCCGGCCATCACCACCACCGGTTCCCGCTAACCGAGCTCCATGACCTGATTCCCGTCCCGCAACGAACCTCAATCTTCACCACCGCCGACCGACGACCGAACGTCACAAAAAATCTCCCCTCCACCACCCACACCGGATACCGCACACACACCATGAGCGCCCGCCTCTTCTCCGCCGCCGCGCGCAGCGCTGCCCGCGCCCCGGCCGCCCGCTCCACCGTCCAGCGCCGCTTCGCCAGCACCGACAACGCCTTCGTCAGGGAGCGCGAGGCTGCCAAGCACCACGCCGCCGGCACCACTGGTTCGTCATACCATTCCTTCTGCTGTGGTGCGGGTTTAGGAGAGATGTGGGAAGAATGACGTTGGAGACGGGAGCCAATTGGGCCTGTGGGGAGGAAACCAATTGAGTGAAATATAGAAATGCTAACGAACGTGAGCAGAACTCTGGCGCAAGATCTCCATCTAGTATGCCTTTCCCCCTCCGAACCCCCGAAGAGAATCAGCCTTTTCGATTGAGTGAATCCCTACGCCGTCGAAGAAATTGTTGATGCAGGATATTGCGACGGGGAAGTGTCGAATCTCGCATTGGGATTGGAGGGGCATGAATCACGGACTCGACGGCAGGCGGGATTTGTCAATCGGAGATCGAGGGAAACCTTGAGCCAAGGAGATCGTAGGCTGACCATTTGTGTGTGTGATACAGCGCCTGCATTCCCGCCCTCGCCCTCGCCGGCGCCAACGCCTACGTCCTCTGGAACGAGCACTGGGAGCACTGGAGCCACATGCCCCCTCTGGAGGAGCGCGTCGAGTACCCCTACCAGAACATCCGCACCAAGAACTACCAGTGGGGTAACGGTGACAAGACCCTCTTGTACGTATTCATCCCTCCTGCGGGCTATGAGAGACGGGGCGAGTGTGCTAACGTGGGCCACAGCTGGAACGATTCCGTCAACTACCACAACAAGGACAAGGCTTAAATTGCCAGAACTCGGGCACCAGAATGCGTGAACTCGCATCGGGGAGGGAGCGATCCATAGACTCGGGACACGCTTGTTGAGGGGGTAGACTATTCTGTACATTTTCCCTATGTCACAGCAATCGAAGAGATGCGGCCTTCTTAAAACAAACCCCCATCGCATTACTTATGCACCGTCCCAATGCAAATGAAGTCTGTCGGTCTATAGCCTATGATACCGAGAGCGAAGCAGCGCTTTTCCGCAACGCTACGTATGCGGCCGCATAGTCGGCTGCGAGGACCTTGTCTCCCGCCACCTTCATGATGGTGGCCTTCTTGGCCATCATCTCACACTGCCGTGTGATGTCCTCGATGCTGGAATAGTAATCAAACGCCTTTTGGATGGCGCCGGTGGCTCGAGTCAGATATTCCCTGCGCTTCGCTGACTGTGGCGCCATCTTGCCTGCCATGCCCATGTTGGCGTCTGCGAGGAAGGAATACAGCTGTCCTGCCAGGGCCGCAGAGTCGCACTCGAGGCTGCGTGGGAGGATGGCGTTCAGCAGTTGGATGGAAGCCTCGAACTCTTCCAGGGACGTCAGGATGTTGGCGATGGCACCAATGGCTTGCCACAAACTTGCCACCAGCCTCGACCTCCAAGCCATGCTGGCTGCCCGCATGGCAATGGTAAACCCTCGTTGTGGCCGACCACACTTGTCATAGAGATGGACCTTGAGCAACATCAGCCTCACGCGAAGCTGAATGTCCCTCTTGTCGTCCCGAAGCGAAGCAAGCATGCTTTCTACCTTGGAGAAGGCTTCTGGCAGGTTGCCCCGTCGGATGAGACAGTCGACGTGGAGGAAGTCGATGACGAAGGCCATGTCCACCTCGAGGTCGTCTTTCTTCGACTGTAAAAGTTGGGCGAGGAGCTGCTCCGCGCCATCAAGGTTGTTATGGTGCAAATCTCTCCTCAGCTTGATGATTCCTCGGTACTTGAACCAGTATTGGTTCGGCTTCCAAGCTCGCAACGAGTTTTCGTCCAAAGTCTCCATCTTTTGTAGTGCCTCGTCGAATTTACCCCTTGCCACGAGCTGTTGAGCTAGGCGAGCCGTGATCTTCAACTCGTCCTCAAATGTCGAGTGCCTTGCGTGACAGCGAAGAAATATCTCGCAGTTCATGGCCGAGAGCGACGCGAGACCGATCCTGTCCCATAAGGCAATCATGATGGAAAGCTGACCCCCAAACATGCTCTTCATGTTCCGCTCGACAACCAGGTGCGAGCTGCGGACCATGAGCTCGATGGATGTGGCCACACTTTCTCCGTTTGCGAGACCGAGCTTTGCCTCGCTGAGAAGCACTGAAGCCCACAGCATCCACATTCCCGTCTCCTTGGCCTTAACGCGCAGGTAGGCAAGGCTCTCCTTTGCCGTACCCAACAGACTGTCCGCTTCCAAGTCCTTAACCAGATCTGGATGGGCCATACCGAAGTGGAAGAGCCAGCTAAGGGCGAAGTTCAGGCAGGACATGTCGCGGTTTTCGCGGGCCGTGGACACGGTCTCAAGCATCGCGGCCACGGCTTCTTTGTAGCAGCCAAAGTCTGCCTGAAGCACGGCCAGGTTCATTAGCGCGTATTGGTAGAATGCTCTGTCCCGGTTCTGCATTGTGTAGTCAAAATACTGGTGGAGGAAGTCGAACGCTGTGGGATAATCGCCGGATTTCCACGCGTCTAGAAAGCTGTCAAAGGTTAGCTAACAGCAGCAGGAAGGGCAAACGAGACGAACCTCAAGTAATGCCTCAAGCTGGGTACCAAAAAGCTGTCGCCCAGAAGGTCATGAAATTGGTTGCGGAGTTCGAGCGGTATTCGTGTGCCGAATTCTGGTTTGGTTAGCTATGCTTCGGGCTTCTCAACGCAATGGACTGACTCTGCATCTGATCGATTTGAAACTCCAACAAGAGCTCAATGTCATCTGTACTGACTGGAACAGCAGAGGGCGTGCCGCTTGACACCATGTCCCCGTAGACGACAGAAGTCAGCGCCGCCACGCCCTCCGGATCCCAGTCCGCCTGGTCTCCCGTCATGAGCACATTGTCGAAGCTCAGCCGTCCGAATGACGGATTCCTCCGACGCAGGTATCCCGCCGTAGGTTGTCGGTACTGAACAAAGTCTGTCCAGAGTTGCGTGACATCGTGGAACCGCAGTCGCGAGAACTCCAGCTGACTCCTCCTGACGAACTGCCCGAGGGGCGAATTTCTCGACAGCGTGATGCCCGCCCGTTTTAGTTGCTCCTGTGCCGCCGCATCACCCTCAATCCCAAGTCGGCGCAGTTCCTCTTTCGACTTGACGAGGCATTTGGATTGTCGACCAAAGAATTCATGGAGTGCGTCCAGAGAGTTGATGTCCCATAGTTTTGCAAGGAATGTGTCCCACAGCTTCCTCCCGGGCAGACCGACGACAACGGAGTGAGCGCTGAGCAGCTTTTCGAAATCCTTAATGCCGATGACAAGGCTGACGGTGCTCTCTGCCTTCTGCCAACGATTTTCTATGCTGGCGGCGGTTGTCAGACTCTGCGGGTCTGGGTCGAGAAGACGGGATGTGATGAAGGACAGGACCGGGATGATGGCTGTGCTGGGGACGTGTTCATCTGTGTAGAGCTCGACGAGGGCGAGGAGGCCAATCTTGGCTGGCGTGAGGTAGCGCGCCATGATGGGCCTTCCTCAATGCGAAAATGCTTTGGTCTCGCGTCAATATGAATTTTCGAAGCAGTTCATCTGAAGTCGTGCTGAGAATCGCCAGGGTCGCGGATGACCATGTTTTGGAGGTTCCAGGCGAGTGAAGGCGGTAGGCGCGTCGGGTCCGCGCCAAACGGAGCCCCCTTGAGCAAGAGCCGAACCAGGGCGTTATGAACGTGGCAGCTTCTTCTGTCTTGTATAAACCAGTGATTATACGACTTTTCGGCGCCTTCCACCTTCACTCAAATTACTGGTCGTGATGCGATGAGTGAGTTCCTGCGTGATGCTTCAAGGTCCACACTGTGACTTTGCCGGGGTATGATTGGTCATAAATGCCAGGGAATAACATTGTCATTTTGACCAATCATCAACACAGCTTTGCTCTCTCCTCAGGAATTGGTGATTCCCAAGCATATGCTCATGGGAGCACCTCTGAGCAGGATGACAGAATGGTAATAAATTCACGGCAAGTGTTTCTGATCATCCTTATTATCAGCCAATTGAAACGGCCGGGGTTGTTCCAAGAGCATTGGTATTCGTTTGGTATTTTTACAGAATATTTCTACACTGTCCAATCCAGCTACGAGCATGCCATCAGTCGTCTCTGAGCTGCCCGTGCTGCACTCACTGGTAACTGTCTCTCAGACCTGCCTGCCAGCTTCCGCCGGCGATCTAGATGTGAGCGAGCAAGTTCCATGCTTGCAACTTCTCCCAACCTCCTCGTGCGCCCTTCTGAAAGACTGGCACATCACCTAATTGACCACCGGATACTCTGCCCCTGCTTATTTCTCAACTCGCTTTCCCTCGCTTGCCTGGCCTTCTCCGTAGCAGCCGCATCGGCTTCCGCCTCTGCCGCCTCCGCCTCCTCGACATCGTTCGTAGCCCATATCCTCTCGATGCAGAGCTCGAACGGCCCCGGCCTCCGATCCGTGAGTCCAACTCCCACCGTCGTGACCTTGGACCTCAGCATCTCCGTCTGCGGCTCCACCACGAACCCGTGGTTCGTCCGCACAAAGTCGTTCCACTTGACAAACACCGTCTCCCACTCGCCCGGCCGCTTCGCGAACAGCCTATGCTGGTGCAGATCCGTCGGCACGACCGAGTCCGTTTGCAGGTTGATGAAGTAGCTGCGCCCGTCCGACTTGACGCGCATCGCGAGGTATACGTAGGGGTCAATGTCCCATAATGACTTGCCGAAAACCGTGGGCTGCTGGTTGGGCGTGCGCCATGCCGCGAAGCCTGTGCGCTGGATCTTGGGGTCGTCTTTCGGCAGCGCGGTGGATATCGTGCCGTGGAAGCGGGCGTAGCCGGTCCTTGTTGGTGTGCTGCTTTTGGAGGGTTGTGTCGGGGAGGTGGATGTTGAGGGGACCCAGTCGAGGGCGACCTCGGAGAAGCCGCCGATTTCGCGGTCGGAGAGGAGTTTGCAGTCTTCGGTCGAGTTGGGTGCGCGGAAGTCTTGGAGTATGTAGGGGCCTTGCGCGCCTTTTATGCCTTCTGCTTTGAAAGCTGCGACAGACGACGGTTAGTGGGGGACCGACGAGCAGGCCTGGGGAGAGGAGGAGCTCACCAATGGTCGCGCTTCGCTTGAAATGATCCAAACTCCGAGCCCAGAAGCCCTTGCCCATTAGGGACGGTGTTGCCCGCATCTTTTTGGTGTTTTGCCGGCGTAGCCAAGGCGTTTGGTGGTGTGGTTTTTGGAGCCGAAGCTCAGTCTGTGATGCGCCACCAGTCGCGGGGCTTGTTTCTTCGATCCCTCTCGCAAGGTAAATTCGGTGCTGCAAATCACTCTGAAGTGGGATATTGAATTTTCGTCGGGTAAGCTCGAAATAGTTCGTCGGCGAACTTGGAAGATCTTCAGTTGCCTCCTTCAAGCTCCGAGGATGTACAAGGGTACATGGAGCTGAAGCTTCTCATCGGGATAAATATGGCCCGCGCTACGGCTATTTGACGACATCAGGACTCCCTGATTTCAACCTAGATGTCAACACCACATGATTTCCAAGCCGCAGGGAGCGTTCAAGATCTTCATGATCTGTGCTGTTTTACTCGATTCGCTGGATCGAAGTGCCGATTACGCCGGGTTGAAATAGACCCTCAAAGATGTGTCCCCATCACATCACACAGGGTTGATGCCAGGTCTCCCACATCTACAGACGTCCTGGCCCTTGACTCGTCGCGATAGCTTCAGAGACGAAAATTATGGCAATATTGCAGCATGATAGAATCCGTGAGCCGAACTTTGCGCTCGCAAATCCCGACACACGCAAACGTTCTGGTCACGAGATCAACAGCAAGGAAGCTTTTACTCAAGATTGTATTGCTAACTAGATGAAAGTCGGCCTGACATCGAGAGTAGACAAAGTGCTCTTTGGCACAAACCAAACCTTCTATGACTCCATTTTTTTTCCATTTCTCTATTACCGAACCTTGAATCCATCAACCATTACCCTGTGTCACAAGAAAAAATCCCATCTGACCACACACCAAATCCCAACACCAATTTTGTTTTGTATGGTTTGTAAACCACGAAAGAAGGAAAGAAAGATGAGATTTGTCGAGCAATACGATTGGGTACCAGTTGATGTGGAACCGAAATGTTGGATTTCCGAATAAGAAGCCGATGTGTAAGTAGTCGAATGATTGATTCGGATCGTGGAAAACCGAAACTTTTGGGAAAACCGACAACTGGAACCGGAATGATTGAAAATCGAACAAGAGAAAATGGCCTAAGCCTGGGTGATGCTGTTGTCAGTCATGACAGGCTCAGACTGGGTGACCTGGTTGGCCTCAAGCTGGGGACCAGCGGGAGCGACGCCGTTGGAACGAGCCGGGGGAACAGGGCTGGTGAAAGCCATGAAGGCAGCAGGGTCGACAGGGAACGGGGTCCAGAGAGGAGTTCCGTGACCGTAGCCCCAGAAGGGAGCACCAGGGGAAGGCTGAGGAGTCATGAAGCCATAGGCAGAGCCAGGACCCTGAGAGAAGGGACCCTGGGAGAAGGGAGTGCCCATGTAGGAGCCAGACTGGGGCACCATGGGGGCGTTCATCTGAGGAACGGGGGGAGGGCCCATCTGCTGGTGAGGATGATGGCCCATGGGAGTGCCCATGTGCTGCTGGTTAGGGTGGTGACCCATGGGAGTGCCCATGTGCTGCTGCTGAGGGTGAGGAACCATGGGGGGAGCCATGTTGAACTGCATCTGTCCCTGAACGGGAACCTGGACCTGAGCAGGAACCTGCTGGGCAACATAGTTCTGAACCTGGTTAGGAACCTGGTTCATGACGGGGCCAACCTGCTGCTGCTGGGTCTGGGCAGGCATCTGCTGAACGTGCTGGACTTGCATGCCGTTCTGGTGCTGAGGAGTCTGAACAACGGTGGGTTGCATGGCGTTCTGAGTCTGGGCCATGCCAGAGTGCATCTCGTTGCGGAGAGGAGTCTGGCGAACGGGAGTGTTCTGGACAGCCTCCTGGTTAAAGCTGGAACCGGCCTCGATAGCCAGAGGACCACGCTGCTCGCGAGCGGGAGTAGAAGGGGCTCTGCCGCCCATGTTGGAAGGGCCAGCGCCGTTGAAGCCGTTGCCATGGAAGCGGCCAGGGGTGTTGGAGACACCACGACGGTTCTGGTTGGTGCGACGCTCGACGCGGATGTAGTAGCCCTGGATATTGTTGTTATGCTTCGAGGTGTCAGTCATCCATCTTGGTAAGTTGTCAAGTGAAAGGCAAAATACTTACATAGCGTTCAATGGCCATCTCAGGGACGGTCGGGTTGGTGAACTCGACGAAAGCGATGAGCTTGGGGCCCTCTGTTCATGTGTTAGCTTGACTCTTGGATGTGGAAAGGAAAGGGAGAAATGACAACTAACCACGGTGGTAATCAAGGCGCTTGACCTGAACGGAGACGACGCTGCCAACGTCCTCCATGAGAATGCGAATGTCGCTCTCGGTAAAGTTGAGAGGCAAGTCGCCAATGAAGATGGAACGACGGTCGCGGTCGTAGGTGTCGAGGTACACGCGCTCAGGGTTGCGAGACCTGGCCTGCATGGCCTTCTTGAAGTCGTAGGCCTCGACATGGTAGACTCTGTTCAGGCGGAAGGCCTTGAGGACCTGCTGGGTAGAGTCGAACTCCTTGAATTGGACGCGGATCGTGACGGGCAGACGCATCTGCTGCTGGATCTCGTCGTCGAGGAAGCGAGCGGTCTCGAGATCGCCGAAGGGAGTGAGAAGCTCGTTGGCCTCCTCGACGGTGATCGCAGTGCGGTTGCGACGGTAGATGATGTAAGTGCCTGTGCGAAGAGTCAGTATGGGAAGATGATGAGGCAGGAAATGGCAGCGTACGGTTGGCGCGCACAGTCTCGGTGCGGCAAGGACGGCCAAGGATCATGGCACCCTTGCCCTCGATGCGGGCCTCGTTGGCGTTGTCGTCATTCTATGATTGGAGTCAGTATGATGAGGTGGTAATGGAAGCGATGGTGGAGGTGCTTACGGTGAACTGAACGAAAGCGAATGGCATTCCGTTGGTGTCGCGACGAATCTTGACAAAGACGACGCCGAAGCGCTGGAACTCCTTGGTGACCGCGGCCTCGAGAGTGTAATCCTCACGATGCTCGGGAAGGCTGTTGATATTAGCAGAGAACTGACCGGAGCATGTGAGAATACTTACTTGGCAACGAAGATGCAAGCAGTTGCAGGCCAAGTAGCCTGAGGGTCAACGAGCTTGTTGCTGGCAGAGCGGGGCTTCGTGGGAGAGCCCTCATCGTAGTTGCGACGAACGACGTCCTTGCCCTTGAAGCCGGCCTGCTGAATGTGGCTCTGGTTGAGCTTGTAGGCAGAGGAGGACATGCCAAGGGACTTGTCGTCGGCGGAGTTGTCGTTGAAGACATCACCGTCGTCCTGAGCAGGGCCCTTCTGGGCGTGACTAGAGACGAGTTAGCTGAGGTAGAAGCGAATGGTCAGAAGATTGACTTACACAGACAAGGTAGCAGTAGCCGACATGGTAGGGCGCAGGGCCTTGCCAACGGCTTCGGAGCGGCGAGCCAAGCTGTTGGGGCTTCCGCGAAGGGAAGACATGTCCAGGCGGACACCTGTGATCGAGATGTCAGTATTTTTCATCGCGAAGTAAGCGAAATCGCGTAAGATGGAAGATCGCGTCATCGAAGCGATCAAAACAGATTGGGGGGGAAAAAATAGAGGGAAGCTTACCACCGCCGCGCTCAGGGTCGCGATCCTCGGACGAGGCCGAAGAGAAGTCAGGCGACTTGCTAGCCGAGACAGACAGGTTCTGGAGGCCGTAGACAGGCTCAGCCATCTGGGAGGCCGCAGAACCATCCATCGAGGCCTGCTCAAGCTCGTGCTGGAAAGAGAGCTTCTGGAGCTGCTCGAGGAGCTTTCTGTTATCGGTAGAACCAGACATGATGGACGACCTTGATTTTTCCGCGACGCAAAAAAAGATGCAGCGAAGTAGTCAAACGAAGCTCGTGAAGCTGGGGATGTGCGAAGAAGGAAAGGATTTGGGTAGATGGAGATGGAGAGATGAATGGAGTAAGATGGGTAAGGTGGAAGAGGGTAGATGGAGATGGGTAAGTGTGTGTGGGAGAGAGATGGGGAGTTGGAGAGGCAAGGTAGGAGATGGGTTGCTTTGGGGAGGTAGAGAGACCAAGTCTGGGGGTGGGTAGGGTTTCAGAAACCAGCTGGGTGCTGGTGGACAGAGGGGATATCCCAATATCTCAAAACGTGAGCTGCATAGGGCTTCAATCGTGGTTAAGAGAGCTCTCGGCGTTCATGATAATTGCAAGAATGGCGAGAGCAGCCTCCAGGGAGAGGAGGCCCGCCAGCTCTCGCTCTCTGTGAGATCAAGAGTAGTGGCACTCGCCTTTTGAAGCAAAAGAGATTGGGTCTGTGTTGGTCACGATGGTGGCAGAGGTGGTGGTGATTGGCTCTTTCAGAGGTGACTTAAGGGTCACACGCGCTGAACAGCCCCTAAGGTGTTTTGCACTGATGGTGGTGCTGGCCGGAGCACACCTCCGAGTTTGTGGGCCCTCCGAATCGGTAGTAGTCAAAGGATCTCCGGTGCCTCCGGGCATGTGGGTGCAGAAGTTCACAAAGTGGGGTGAACAGACTTGGTGTCTTTGTTGATATCAAGGCAAAAGGGTAGAATGGCACTTGGATCTTCATCCTGGAGTGCAATACTTCATCATCCAGCCTTTGTTTGTGCAGACCCTCTTGAGCTGGCCCAAAGCATTCACTTCTTCGCTGGCTAATCTTCTCATTCACGAACTGGAGTTAAATAAGTTGTGATATACCTTTTGCTGAGGCAGGCTGGGAAGGCCATGGAGCTCCTGAGTCTACTTGTTATACCTTGGGTGGCTTTCAGAGCAGCTCAAGAAGGCGGAGACGATGCTAGTAGAGCCTGCCATCTGTGTCTCCACTCGCTGCATAATTGTGGTTCAAATCATTGAATAAGATAGGAGACTGTAGCTGGTCATGATGGAGGCAAAATTGTCGCTGTTTGTGGTCACCGCAGAAGAACTATGGTCAGAAATAAGTTGCCTTGATCACACAATGACGAAGAAACAAATGCTGTTGGGTGTGGGGAGAGGTGTGGTCACTTGGGTTGACGCAAAATCGACCGAATATGGATAAGAAGATGCGATGTTGGCAAGAAGACCCACCGTGTTAGTCGGATATGAAGCAAATTGGGAATCACAGATAGCGTCAGGTTTGGAAGCACGGGTTAAAAATGTCGGAGTTATGGGTGGAGTTACTTTCAACACCGGCGTTCAAGTCTTACGGATCCATAGGATGATGTGCAAAGCCTTGCGTCAAGTAAAGATCGCAGGTTTCGACGAAGTCAGGTCAAAGCTGAAGTATCTAGCCACCGATACCCGGCTTGGGCAGGCTCGAAGATGTCTCCTCGGGGATCTACTCAACGACAGAGACGGCGACAGAGATGGTAATGACAACTATAGGAAATATGTAGCGCTGCGCGCAGGCAACGACCTCCATGCCTGGGGCTCTCATGTTTCCTCCCAACCAGTGGCCGCGTCATATTATCTTCCAAGAGCCGCCTTGGAGTTTGAGGGTTGAGACGCGAGAGACGACCAATAATGGGCTGTCTCTTAGGTAAGTGCGTCATGTAGAGGTTTCTTTCTTTCTATTTTATCGGTCTATAAAGCGGAGAACCGTTTAATCGCGAGACATGCTGATTGCATGTTGGCTGTTGGTTCTCGTTTAACTTGAGCGGATGATTGATAATCAGTGCCTTGAGGCGGGATTATCGAACATGTGAACAAGTTGAACAGCTGAGACATATACCATTCCGGAATTGATTTCCCACCGTGAGAAGGAAAGTTTCGTGGCTTAACTTTGGCGACCCATCGAGCTTTTGTACTTGACGTTGTCTTCCAATGCAGACATAGCACACCGTCGGACTTGTCGGGGGATCTGGGAATCTGCCCAAAGACCTTCAGGTAACCAAGTTCATCCGATTCAGCGTCCTGCAGCTGGGCTTGCATTCGGCAGTCGATTCCCAATACGGAGGTCAGCTACCCAACGATTGGTTCCACAGCTCCATCTCTTGGCGGGTAGGCATTCCCAAGCACAACCGTCTTTCGACTCCAAGGTTTACGCCCCTCGCTTCTGAGCCACTTTTCTAGCCCGAAAAGACCAACTATTCTCGATCCCAGTCTTTGACGTGAACGTTGGAGAACCGTGTGTTCGGGACCTTCTCCGCATCTCCAAAAAACCCTTGTCACCGCGGAGCTAAGGGGCAAGTACCGGTCCCCGGATTCCTCAGCCCTGGGATGTTTCTTCCCCCTCCGGAATTGGTTTTCCTCCTCCCGGTGTTCGACCTCGCTCATGTTCATCCGAGCCCAAACATGCGGAACGATGCGACCGCAGCATGTATGCCACACCATGCGCCTCGATGATTCAGTGTCTTGTCTTTTCTGAATGCCACACGCAGGGTGGTAGCCAGGCTACCTTACCCAACCCTTCGAGTCCGAATGCCCCTATGACATGAGGACTGGTGCTCACTGCTCACTAACACCTGCCCTACGACGCGAAGGCTTGGTGAGCTGACTGGATGTCATCCTGGCTGCGACATCGCCTTGTCTACTTCAAGCCACTGCACGTTTGTGGCCCGCACTAAGTCGCATCGATGGAGGTCCATCTCGAGTACGCGGATCCAAGCGAGACAAGCCTGGGCTGAAAGACGCTCTCTCAGCCACTGGTCTAGCCGATGTTTCGCCCTAGAGCGCCCGAGGAATGCGACGTCCCAAGCCTATCTATCTCCTGTACCACCTCAATGGTGCTAGTTTCACTCGTGAATGCACAAGAGCCCAATCGCCCTGGACTCTTCATCATCCATGTCTCCAGCCTCTCACCTGCCTTGGGGAGGAACCCCCCCTGAATCACTCTTTCTGCCGACCACGACTTCCCCAGATCCCTGGATTCCGGGGTTGCGTGGGGAAAGAATAACCATCCTTTCCCTTGAACTGGGGTAGCACATTCCGGCGATCCATACGTTTGGATGAAGGCGTCCGTCTGCTGAGGGGAGGGTAGCCGTGCTATTTAATATTGGTCAACGTCCCGATTCCATGGTAGCGAGACCCGCAGCCAGCAGCCTGGATCTTTTCTTCGCTGGATCTGAAGACTCTACGCGTCCAAAGATCTCCGTCGATATTCGGTATCCAGTTCCAACAGCCATGTCTTCCTCTGACGGGCAATCCGGCACAGAGGCCAAGGAGCCTACTACGCGCCATCTCGAGACCGAGAATGATATCAGCAAAGTACAGACCCACGATGGCAACGTCACCAAAGTGGTCCATGCCGATGGAACCGTCGACTACATTGATACGAAGGCCGTCGGTGGCAACTACGATGCCATGCCTGCCGGTTACTTTCGCAGCCCACAGTTCCTTGGAACGTTGACCGTATGCTAGATTGACGGGTTCGATGTCTTTGGATTGAAACTGATAGAGTCTTAGGCTCAATGCCTCGCAAGTATCTGCGCATACTTGGGATGGGTACTACCTGCGAACACACTGTAAGTCTATTCATCAACAAGGTTCACTTGAAGAGATACTGACCTGATTGAAGCACACTCATCAACGCAGACCTCGGTCCCTCCAAGAACATCAACTGGGTTGCCACCATGTGGACCATGGGCAGTTCGATTGGCTTCCTTCTCGTCGGTCGACTCTCTGATCTGTACGGACGCAAGTGGATGGTACTGGGGACATCGATCCTCGGTCTCATTGGCTGCGTTATCGGCTCATGTGCTCAGACGGTTGAGACCCTCATTGCCGCTAATGTCTGCAATGGCATCGCGGCGGCCGGGCAGTTGTCGTTTGGCATCGTCATGGGAGAGCTTGTGCCGAACAAGTGGAGAGGGCCTATCGTCACTATCGTTTTCCTTTCCTCGCTACCGTTTGCTGTCTTTGGCCCCGTCATTGCTCGGTCCTTCTTCGACAACACCGTCTCAAAGTGGCGATGGAGCTACTACATGGGGGACATCCTTGGCGTACTATCTTTGGTTCTATACTGGTTCTTTTACCACCCGCCATCATACGATCAGCTCCATGTTCACGGGAAGACCAGACTCCAGATGACCAAGGATTTGGACTTCGTTGGTATCTTTCTCTATGTTTCCGGGTGCGTGTTGTTCCTCATAGGTCTCTCATGGGGAGGGTCCGCGTATCCATGGGCGAGCGCGGAAGTACTCTGCACTCTTCTTATTGGCATCGCTACTCTTGCTGCTTTTGCCATCTATGGTAAGTCTCAAATTTGTTCTCAACGTGGTGCTTCAACTGACTTGCGGCAGAGGGTTTCTTCTGTAAAGTCCAGCCTTTGATGCCTCCAAGGATGTTCAAGAACATCGGCTTCGTCGCTATCATCGCCATCGCGACGGTCGGGGCGATGGTCTACTACTCCCTCACCGTTCTTTGGCCTACCATCATCGGCAGCATTTACACCACAGACTCGATGAAGATTGGGTGGCAGAGCTCGGTGGTCGGCGGCGGCATTCTTCTGGGCCAGACTATCGCAGGATTTACCATCTCTTACGTACCAAAGGTGAAGTGGCAGTGCGTTGTTGCGTCAGCCTTATCATTTGCTTTCATGACTGCATTAACCACGATCTCGCCCGATCGATGGGCTGCGACGATCGCTCTGGGGACCCTGGTGTGTACCTGGATCGGCTTCGTCGACAACATTTCGTTCCCTGGAATCACACTGGTCTGGGAAGCTCAAGATATCGGGCTCGCAACAGGCGTCATGGGATCCATTCGGGGTCTTGGTGGTGCAGTTGCGCAGGCGTTGTACACGTCTGTTCTGACAAATGAGCTGAATAAGAACCTGCCAAAGTATGTGGTTCCGGCAGCAACGGAGGCAGGTCTTCCGTCGTCGTCAATCGAAGCTCTCTTCGCAGCCATCACTGCGGGTGACTTTTCGACTGTTCCAGGCATCAACGGGGACATCATTTCGGCAGTGGGGAGCGCGCTCAAGACGGCCTATACGAGCTCATTCAGGATCGTGTTCTACACAACAATCCCGTTCTCAGTCATTCTTTTGCTGAGCTCGTTTCTGGTACCGAACATGGAAAAGTTCCTCAGCTACGATGTCGCGAAAAAGCTGCAGAGCAGCGAGAAATCTGGTGTTCAAGGGAAGACCGAGAAGACAACGACACCGTCTGAGGTCTGAAGTCCGTGGGTGTCGTCAGTCTGTAGTCAGCAATTGTGTTCAATGACATACCGAGGTTCTATCATCGTCGCTGTGAACAGTGCAGCCCGTGATACCATTTACACTCGGCCGTCATCTCAGCTTGAAACCGTGACAGCATGCGGGGTTGAGATACACCGGGGCAGGCATCCTGTTGAAGCAGGCACAATGCGATGGGAGTTCGTGATGGGATGACAATGCACCGGGAACTGCTACTCCCTGGGTATGCCACCCTCGTGACAGATCACCTGCAATTACTTCGTGGTTCCAATCGCCGGCCGGCGATATCGACAAACACCAGATCCCGACCGGTTTCTGGACCCTTGCCATCTGCTGGCGCAAGACCGGCTGGAGAAGGGCGGCAGTCGCAAGTATGAAAAAAATGAGGGACAAAAAAAAAAAGTCAGTTCCCAATCAGAGACGACCGATTTACCGCGCTACAGGTGCTCTGTCCCCTGCACTGCACAGCGACGCAAGCTCCGATGGCGGGGCATGGCGGGGTGCTACCGACGTCGCTCCCTCGTCCCCAAAAAATAATCGGGCCAGGGCGCGGCACGACATGCCACTTCCCTCTTGACTCACATCACCGTCGCCCATATATCAAGCCCTCCCGCTTCTCGGACTGGTCTGTCTTTGTTTTTCTCACCTCAATTGATACCCTCGATACCCCCCGAAACCCTCAGACACCATGGGCGAATTCCCCGTCAAGAAGTGCGGTACGTGCGAACGCAATCCCGCCCAATTTGCCCCTCCCCCGCCATGAACCGCTGCCGCCCCTGCGCTCCTCCGTCAACGGAACCTCAACACCACGCACGCGAGACCACGATGATGAACCCCAGACACGAGAACACACACAAATACTGACATAGTCCGATAACACAGGTGTCCTCGGCTGCACCGGCTCCGTCGGCCAGCGCTTCATCCTCCTCCTTTCGCAGCACCCCTACCTCAAGCTCGTCGCAGTCGGCGCCTCCTCCCGCTCCGCCGGCAAGAAATACCGCGATGCCGTCCGCTGGAAGCAGGCCTCGCCCATGGGCCCCTTTGGCGACCTCGTCGTGCGCGAGTGCAAGGCCTCCGAGTTTGCGGACTGCGACATTGTCTTCTCCGGCCTGGACTCCGACGTCGCCGGCGAGATTGGTTCGTTCCCTTGACGCACACCTCTCTGTACATCGTCACAGCTAACACAGTCCCTACAACAGAGATGGAATTCCTCAAGGCCAACCTCGCCGTCTTCTCCAACGCAAAGAACTACCGCCGCGACCCCCTCGTCCCCCTCGTCGTCCCCACCGTGAACCTCCCCCACCTCGACCTCATCCCCCACCAGCGCGCCCAGCACAAGCTCCAAAAGGGCTTCCTGGTCTGCAACTCAAACTGCGCCGTCATCGGCCTCGTCATCCCCTTCGCCGCCCTGCAATCCGTCTTCGGCCCCGTCGACGCCGTCTCCGTCGTCACCATGCAGGCCGTCTCCGGCGCCGGCTACCCGGGCGTCTCCTCCATGGACATGATCGACAACGTCGTCCCCTTCATCTCTGGCGAGGAGGACAAGCTCGAGACCGAGGCCCAGAAGATCCTCGGCAACATTACCAGCGACCTCACCGCCTTCGAGGACCAGAAGGACCTCAAGGTCAGCGCCGCCTGCAACCGCGTCCCCGTCCTCGACGGCCACACCGCCTGCGTCTCCCTGCGCTTCGCCCGCCGCCCCGCCCCGAGCGCCGAGGACGTCAAGAAGGCCCTGCGCGAGTACGTCTCCGACGCGCAGAAGCTCGGCTGCCCCTCCGCGCCCGAGAGCCCCATCATCGTCTTCGACGAGCCCGACCGCCCCCAGCCGCGTCTGGACCGCGAGCTCGGCCGCGGGTACACCGTCAGCGTCGGCCGCGTCAGGGAGGACGAGAGCGGCATCTTCGACATCAAGTTTGTCGCCCTCAGCCACAACACCGTCATTGGTGCTGCTGGCTCTTCCATCCTCAACGCCGAGGCTGCCGTTCTCAAGGGCTTTGCTTAAAGCGTCCTCGGATGATTTTCAAAGATATACACATATTCACATCAGGTGTCGGGCATGGGACGGGGTGCATTTTCTGGAAAGTCAAAAAAGATATATAGGGAATCTTGGAACAATATTTTAGGGTAGATGAAAATGGTGCAAGCGGTTTTCGATGAGCAATTCCCCTCAAAATATGTGATGATCACTGCAGACTTGGAAGGTGAATGAATTACTTCAATACTGAATTTCTAATTCTAAGCAGCTAGGCTCTATCTTGGGATGCCAATGACCACTTATATCTGCAGATGTGTCCACGGGCTGCCTTGTCCAAGGCCGCCAAATATGTGCTTGATGCAATCTGGTTGCACGCAACCAGCCGCTCCTTCCTAACACTGTGGTGCCATTACAAAATATTCCTCCTTCTAAATGAGTTCTTTTTTCCGTCCAACGCCTCATAATCCGTTTCTCATGCAAATTCGTTCAGGCCGTGGTTGCGACCGTCTATGCAATGCTATGCAATAGTGCGAAGAAAAAACGCCATCAAGGCGTGTCAAAACGATGAAGTCGCAGGCTTGGTACACGGCGTCGTGGTGCCGTTGAAAACAATTGGTGTGTAGAAATCATTTCAAGACTTCTGGTCCTTCTCTTGGATGGGCGAAACATCCCCCTTCGTCTCAAAATACTTGTCCTCGTCTCCCTCATGGATTGGTGAGATCGTGGACTCATCCGACTTGCTGTCGCGCTTTTCGTCCGCAACCATGGCGCCAGGAGTCATGATGTGCTCCTCCGGAACCTCTTCGGTGGGCGTCATGATCCGGCGAAGCTCATTCGTTGACGCTGACCGCTCCGGAAGTGGCGTGTTACTGTTAGATCCACGACCGAGATCTGGCTGCGATTCCGAATGAGACACCTGTCGGAAGGAACCATTTCGTTGATGGCCGTTACGGTGTGTAAGTGAGCCAGATCGCTCACGGGTCACCTGCTTATCCCACTCGGCGAAATCGGCTGAACTCCATGACGCGCGGTGCGAGTTTGCTCTGGCACGGCGCGGCAAGGAGTTAACAGAGTAGCGCGAACTGGCACTATTCGCTCGGTTTCTGGTCTTCGTGCCTGGTGCAAACTGAACAACCGATGCATTCACAGGCCGAATGACGTCCTCCATCTCACCCGCTTCGTGCTCATCTTCAATCTTGCGAGCTCGACGAACACTGGTTACGTTGAAGTACGGCTGTGGGGGCTCCCGAGGGGGAAGTTGGCTGGGGTCGGGTTTCGGGGGCGGAGGGAGATCGTCCGCTTTTGCTGCCATGTGCTCGTAGTATCTAATGCGAAGTCCGTCCAGCTTCTCGGGGAACTGCTCGCGGTTCCGGTTGAGCGACATCCATGACGAGATGCAACCGAGGACGATCAAAACCAACACCGCGACGACGAGGAAGCCCTGAACCACGATGATAATGATGCCAAACACTGTCGATAGGATGCGGCCAATAGCAAAGGCGGGCAAGAAGGCGATGGAGAAACCGGCAGTCGCCAGCTTTGCAATGCCGAGCATCCAAATCGCCAGGGAGTTGTTTCGCTGGCCCTCAAACGGGTTCAGTTTGATAAACACCAGGAAAGCGATGATCTCCCAGATGAAAAGTCCAAAGACTTGCGCAAGCGGGTTTCGGGCTCCACCGCCGACGAAGCATGCCCGAATGAACTGGTAGCCGAGCCAACACGCGAAAAACCACCATCTCGTCCGGCGGTATCGAGCAGCAAGCCAGCCGAATCGCTTAACGTACGCCTCGTCCTTGTGGACTGTCGTTCGGTTGGGGTCGTCATCAACGTAGCGAATCTTGAAGAAGGGCATCGATCCGTATCGTTTCGCCGTCGTTTCCTTCTCCCCGAGGTTGCTTGCGCGGGTTGCTGCGACAGCCGGAACCGAGCTAAACAGCTTGCCTTGCTCAAAGACGATCGTGTCAGGACCCATTTCGTACTTTCCGAGGCGTAGACGGAAGAAACAGGCATAAGCGGCGATGCCACCAACGCCCACCAGTAGTATGAGAAAGACGATGGCCGCAATAGCGGTAGGGCCGGCGGGTGCGCGGATGTTGAATTGGAACAGGGCCAAAGTCATCAGAGAGAAGAACGCAACGAGGAGCGTTCGCAGAACACCAGCCGCCAGGTACCCTCCTAGATGATTCCTGAAGTACAAGAAGCGGTCCTCGTTCATCAGCTTGAACCGTGCCATTCCATCAAGAGAGAACTTGAGAACGGTAATGGACACAGCAACAAGGCCGATTGCTACCAACCACCAGACGAGACCGATGGTGAAGGCGTCCGCGGCCGGGATGCCAAGAGCTGACAGATCTCCAGCAAATCCAATCCATTTACCAGGTGTAGGCATTCCAGGGGCTACCGGAGAGCCGGACCAGTAGTATTCATAGGGATTGCTTGTGTTGAGCTCTCTGACAGCGAGCTTGGCGATTTGCGGAAGAGGGGCAACTTCGATGGGGGTGTCCGAGAGACTATCAATTGAGCGCCCGTAGATCTGTTGGACTATACCGCCGCCGGTGTTGATGACCGTCGATCCTGCACCGCCGACTTGACTAGCATTACCGGTCACTCCGGCAAATCCGTCAATCGAGTCAACCATTTGCTTGCTGTATATCATGCCCGCAGCCCATCCAAAGTTGCTCCACCAGGCAGGCAGAACGCTGGGCCAGTCGACAGATAGGGCGCCGGAGAAAAAGACGGTCTGGAAAGTCTCAAAGATGACAAGTACTGATAGAGAGTGGGCGTAATGCGTTCTGATGTGAGTAATGCTGACGCCGTAGATTGCAGTTGCAACCGAAGCAAGGATCGCTGCCAGAGTGAAGACGCCAAGGATCGAGGAAATGGCTGCAGGATGAGAGAAGCTATTGCCATTCCGCATAACGGCCTGGAAGCAACCGATTTGAGTCTCGCTCGAGTTTGCGAAGATCTGGATACGGGCGGAACCTTCAAAGTCGGGGATGTCGAGGGCGATGGAGGGAATGCCATCGATCTGAGCTGGCGTGAGCCTGAACTCGGCGAAGGCAGTAATCGGAACGCTCGCATTCAAAGGGCACAGACTACACAGTGTCAGCGAGTCATTGCGAGGAGGATGCAGGGACGTTGACGCACCTCGCGATGTTGGTCATGCACGGGTTAAAGTTCATCTCGAATCTTGTCTCGCCATCTGCGCCAAGTCAGCACATCCCCATTTCTTGCATGCAAGTTCGTCTCAAGTCGGCTTACAAGCTTCGACATTGATGTGCACTATTTCAACGTCAGTAGTCTGGAAAAAGCTGGGGGTCATTCAAGCATACTCATCAACGACTCGTTCCGGATGTTGGTTGTTCCATCGAGATGGAACTGGACCGTCATGTTGTCGGCATAGTAGGCGGCGTCGAATTTGGTGACGTTGAAAAGACTCTGTCCTCCAAGGCAGTCGCCAAAGTCGCCAGTGAACAAGGCAGGACGTCGGTTGGTGGCGAGCTCTGCGGTGTTGCCATCCTTATCCTGTCCGGTGATGTAAATGGTCTCCGTCGCCGCGAAAGCTGTCGTGAACGAGGCGAATACGGCGAGCCAACTCGCAGCAGCTGATAGTGAAGCCCCCAATCTGGCCATCCTGGGCAATCGAGGCAAGTGACGACAGAACGGTTCGGTGGGCTCGCAGGGCGAAAATGCCCGAGAAAAAAGATCGGGTGTGACGATGGACGGGTGTTATCTGGTAGCTGCAGAAGCGATGTCTAGGGTGTATCGAACCGAGCTGATGGTGAGCCAGGTCAAAGACATAGAGATGTTTCAAGCTGCCAGAAGCTGTGTTGCAGGTTGAGACTCGAGGTTGTTCGGAGGTCGCGGAAGATCGTGTACGCTCCCGAGGAGACGGAAAGCGGGTGGTGGAGAGCTCTAGGGGTGTCTCCGAGACGAAATGGAGCTGTTTTAGATGGTGTTGACCGGGATTCTCGGTACTTATTTCGTTTGTACGGTGATGACGAATGCGCAATGTTGTGGTGAGCCGGCGAAGCGGTTCTCAGTCGGAATTGGATCGCATTCACGACGTTTGGAGAAGACTGGTGATGTTTGAGTCGGAGTGTTTTTGGCAGACGCGGTCGCAGCGGCGAGACGTGGCGACGGATGCTGGCAAGAAAAGGATGTGTTGCTTTGGCGGGAGGCAGGTACAAGATATTGAAAGAAGTTGCAGGGGGGGCCTGTGATGTTCAAGAATTCCCCCAAACCGGCGGCAGACCCGATGGCAAGGATGAGCGCCCAGATATCCGCAAGGCGGTTCGCACCTGCAGTCTGCAGTGGTCAATCGTAGTCAAAGTCAATCGCGGGAAGGAGGAGCGGCCTCAGCAGGTCAGGGTTCATTCACCTCTCCCGGTCTGGTCAGGCAGTCTGGGGAAGAGGGAAGGATGAGGCAGGCCTGGCAGGAAGGACATGCATGGTGGAAGTCAAGTATTGGCAGGCACGGGTTGGCTGGAAAGCTCGTATTCTTAAGATGATTCCACGGCGGCAACACTGGGCGGGCTTCCTGGTTGGAATGCCCATTGCCATGTCATGGGCCTGTGGACAGCACTGCGGACGACTGTGGATGTGGACTGACATGGGTGGGTTTGGCCGTTTTCCCTCTGCACCATCACTTGCCCGAAACTGGTCGAAACCGGGATGCGAGCAGGGATAGCCCTCCAAAAGGGGACAAGACGGTAGGCGTTTAGCGGTGTTTTTGTGCACATATCTCGGCCTATCGAGCAGCCAGGCAAGGAATCTTATTACTGCGTAAGTGCAAATCAAATGGACCTGGAAGTGATGGGCATCGGGAGCACGGAGTGAGCAAGCGACCGAGTGGTGCAGTGTAAGGTACTGCGGTAGGCAGTACGGCATCCGTACCTGACAGGCAGTTGGCAGCTGCAGCGGCGCGCAGAGCTCGGGAAGGAAGCGCAAAGAAAGAATCGAGGAAGGAATAAAAGAAGGTTGGCGCCATCTTCGCACGTGTAAACAGACTAATTCTGACCTGGCTATCTAGCTTGTCAAAGAGATACGAACCGATGCCGTTTATTGGATTGACAGAATTCCTGCTTTGGCTGCATAACTAGCTAGTGCCTGCCTTACTTAGGTACTCGTACCCAAGCAACCAAGCAACCACCTCAACACTACCTATGTATTCATACCTACCTTATGTAAGAAGGTAAGCCGCCTGAGTCTGGACCTGATTTGCACCGCTCTGCTGCAGATACGCGGACACACACCTAGGTACCCGACGAGCCATCGCCCGGCGATGGCACCCTGTGCGGTGCCCGTCGGTCGGTCGATTCCAGGCACTCAGCGTTTGCTGCGTTGCCCTGTACAAAGCCCCCCAGCGGATCGGTCGGACCGCAATGCGACGAGGGTGTGGTGATTGCCATTGCCACCACCATCTCTGCCCGCTTTTAAGCTTGCTGCTGGCGCTTCCTTCAAGGTACCTACGGATACGTACCTATCGAAGAGGTACGTATCCATTCTCTGAGTTGTCGCTGGCCCATGCGCCATCGTGGCCGCACAGGTGCATCTTTCGTCCATCTTTCAACCTTTCAACGTTATCTTATCTTTCCTTCCGCTAACGCAGCTGCCTCCTGCCAGAATCATGGGATGGGATGGGCCAGTCTGGAGCCCAGCCCTGGCTATTCCCCTCCGCTGGCGGTGCTGATTGGCGCTTTCAGCTTCGAGATAACCTCATCGCACCCTCTACTGCGGATACAGCAGATGAATTCGCCATCGGACTTGCGAGCCTGGAATTCGACACCTCTGTCATGTCTCGATTCGCTTGCACAAATTCAAAGACCGTTGACCGGACTGAAACCAGCCACCTGACGACTGCGGTCCACTTGTCGCCAAGCTGGAACACCATTGCCATAGCGCAGTTTGCGGCTTCAAAAAAAAGACACCCGTCGAGAAAGCAGCGGCCAGTCCATGGTCCATCAACGGATGCTCTTGTCTCACAGTTAGTGTTACGCGCGCTACTCCAAGCTCACCGCGGCTCTGGTGTTGCTCGAGTGCCAACCAAACGCACTCGGGGCCCCCAATCCTTCTGCAAGTCCGGCAACGTCGGGCTTGACTCTTGTCCGCCGTTCCAATCCAAGACACAAAACCCCTCGCACCCCTCACCCCACCACGGCGGGAAACCAGCATTGTCGTTCCACCCAAGGCCCATTCCCAACCACCCGGAAGCTTGCCAACAAACGCCCACCGGCGACCGCCCAATCTGACCGTTTTCTCTGTCCAGCAATACCAAGCCGGGATAGCCTATCCATCGCCGCTGCCAAAGACGGTCTCTTGGATCTTGGCTCCATCCAACTCCTCACCGCAGATCTTCGTGTCCATCTCCCGACCACTCGTCTGCACCGTCGCCCCGAATCCTACCTTGAACAGCTCCGTTTCCCTCGTTGCGCCTCGCCATTGGCTGAGCGACCTTTTACCACGAGGTCTGGAAGTCTTTTGGCTCCTCCCCGGGTCTCGACGCCGCTTGCCCTAGAACCGCCGCCACCGTTCCACGAATGGTAGTGGCGGCTGTGTTTGAGAGGTGCACAATGGATGCATTTTACCTAGGAATAGGGCGAGTCAGATCATGTCCATTCCTCAAAAGCGATGTTGATGACGGAATCAAGCAGGTCTCAATATTTGCATTCGACATCTTCAGAAATGCATCGGCCGCAAATACCCATGCTTCGTGGCTGCGCTAGTCGGCGTTAGTCTCACCATCAAGCATGCCAAATCGTGATTACGCAGAGACGGTTTCCCAACCATGACTTCACCATTTTGAACAACGCACAACCCATGGGATTGATCTTTTCAGTCTGGTTTCGGCTACGAATGAGGCCATCAATAGTTTGATGGTCACGATGTTGACACATGCCGCGCAAAACGATGTTGCTCGATCCGGCGGACGTATGGCCGATCTCATCGAACGAACACATGGATAACCGCATTGAACTCGTTGAAATGCAATGTTACTTGCCATCCCTTTTGTCGTCTTCGTTGTCGTCTCTGTTACCCCTATCCATTTTGGATCATCAGAAGCATCTGCGCGGATAACAGGACTCTGCCAGTTTATCTAGGAAAACCACATGTAGAGGCAGAGGCAACCTGGCACCGAGAGCTACCAGTGGTCATCGAATAGAGCTCCGTTCACAAAGACGAAAGCGAGCTGAAAGATCGACGAGTCGTCGGAACCGTGAAATCAGCTCTGTCCTCGCCCGTGGGTAAACATCCGGTGTTGTTATGCTTGCACAAGACTTCTATCGACAGCAACCCAACATCCTTCTCAAGTAAACTGAAGTAGTGTTTGAGAATTACCCCAAACTTCTAGCTCGAGTCTTCTTTGCCTGGAGCCAAATTTCACCACATTATCTTGCTAATCCTCACGAGCACCGCTCCTTCAGCCATCTGCTTAATCATGTCGATCAATTGCACGAATTCGTTACCCCTCCAAAGCCAGCCCAGACGCCTAGGAAGCCCTCAGAGATACTGCCCCCGCAGCCAAGGAGCGCCCTTCTAAGCAGCTCTTCTAGCTAAAGGAAGTCCTCAAGCCTAAGCCCCGGCTGGAGACGTTATTGCCTGGATTACACCTGACGACCTAGGCCAGCTCACCGAAGTACACCGAGTGGTACCGGTTGATGCGTCCCAAGGACATGACTTTGCGCTTCTGAGCCCCTTCGCTGCAAAGTGCGAAGCAGATGGAGCAAAGTTTCTCGATAAGGTCGCCGGCTCTGAGGTGCTTGAGCTTGTCGCCCTGGGAGCGAGGTTCATGGCTTTGCCTGGTGCAGTTGCCAGACTCCGTCTCTCTTCTCTCGCTGATAGATCGATTCAGGGGCCTGGGAGTGTAATCTCAACTGTTGCGCAAGGCTCGAACCTCTTCGATGTGCACCCCAGATGACAGCGGAACCGTTTCCTGCCGCGCAGAGCTCGGTCGTAAGATATCATACGTTGGATTCTGACTTTTTGTACGGTTGAAACATTGACATCTCGGGAATACTTTTCAGTTGGCAGTCATTAGCAACCCTCGTGGCTCAGTCTCATTGGCATTGTGGCTTGAGGACATACTCGCCTCTTGCCGGCGAGCATGGCTTCGTTGGTTATTACCCCGGCGTTGCATGTCAGCCAGTTCGGAGCGACCGTCTGAATTTCCTCGAACTCACCGCGGGATGGAATTAACGTTGGACGATGTGAATCGGAACCAGTCTGGATTATGTCCTCGTCTAGAAGCAGCCGCTGCAATCGAATACAGACTGGTAAGCGGTCATGAAGGTGTTCAAGTTCGTTTCGGCGAGGGAGAAGATGTGCGCCGGCATGGTCCATGGCCTGCAGGCTGGACGAAGCTGGTGAACGCAGGGCCGCGGGGCTGGGTGTCGACGTCTGGTGGTGCTGAACTTGCATCTGTTAGCCCACGGCTGAATGACTTCCTACACTGTATCTGGCGCCTTTGGGGCATGAGAGGTAACATATCTGCCTGTCCATATTCTTAGTCCAACATCATATACGATTATCTGATCTCTTCACCCAACCCGTCCGCCCCTTCATCGTGCCAACGAAGTCCAGATCCTTCCGCGCCGTGCCATTGGATCTGCTCTCACACTCTCATAGGCCTTTCCTCTATCTTCCCGACCCGGGCCAGGTTCTCCGCTCTATCTTATTCCGCTTTTTTCAGCTCCCGCCCCTTCACACAAGGATAAGGCTACGGCTGAGACCATCCCCGTTATAGCGCCTGCCTATTGGCTCGCCTCCACGAGGCCGTCCTGACCAGGGAGAAGGTGTAGTCCAAGGACGACTGGGGACAACGATCGTTCGGGGATGACCATTTTTTACAAAAGTGGCCTAGTCCGGCCCTACCATCGTCGCTTCAAGCAGAGACCTGTGACCAAGATCGTCCCCTCCGTTGGCAGTCGAGGACGAGCCGATGTGGACAGCGATGACTTCGGTGCGCCTGGAGGGAACTGGTGCTTGCGATCTTCAAAGACACTGGCCGATTCGCCTGAGTCGGTTGGTGGTGGGACGTTTTTCGACGCTGACGAGCATCTTGCGCTCGAGGTTCAAACCCAGCAGTAGCTCAGTAGGCTTGTCGTCGGTAATTGGAACAAGATGGCTTTTCCAGGCATCTTCCCTTACGTTCAACGTGGCTGCATGTTATTCGGCTGAGCAGTGTACTCCAAGACTGGCGACAAGAGTTAGATCGGTTGCAGTATTGCCCTGATTCGTGGGGCAGACGTCGCTAAGTGTGATAGACTTGAGGAGGGTGTGAACATGGAGGATAAGGGACTCGGCGGTCTTTGAGATGGAATTTCCTCCTGATTCGTGAATGCTGTCAGGGCAACAAAGTTCGGCGGGTATTTGGATGGATTGACTCTTAACAAATGGAGGGGGCAGCCTTTCAATCAGTTTCTTGGACCGCTCCTTCGCCATGGAAACCGTCGTCGACGACGATTCGGGAATCGTACCCGGCGTCATTGCGCCAGACGTCAATCTCCTTACAACGGCACCCTCGAAGGCGCCAATTCACTGCAGGCTCCGACCCCATGATCGCTAGCTCGTCAGTCAACGTGCTGATAGGCGATGAGGCTGAAGCTCAAGACGGTATGGTTCAGGAGCCAAGAGAGGTCTTCCTCCTTGGCTGGTGTGGTGATGGCGTAGGCCGAGAAGATTACATCCGCGGTTTCCGAATAGTGTGCTTTCTTTCAAAAGCCACTGCATGGGGTACCGTAACCGCCGAGACTCCCCATGAGTCTATTGCAGATAAGGAGTGTGCCAGGTGTAACCCGAGATCAGGCGTAGCTTCACCGATGCTTGATCCGTTGCCACTGTTCTCGTGTTAACGTCTTGTGGAGATTGCGAAGGACCATATCGCGACATACACGCCGGTTCGAGCGAGATGCGGATGAATATACCAATAAGGAAGTGTTACATCCCCACGCGGAGAGGGCCCCGTTTCCATGGACGGATACGGGCAGGGGTTTTGATAGTCAATCAGGCTGCGCTGTTTCAATACAGATCAGGCTGCGTCTTTCCAGTATAAGAAGCTTGTTGCCCCCACCAACAAGATTTGAGGCTTTTTCACTGCGTTTCTGGCAGCCTCTTCTTTCAACGGTGCCGGCGCACCCCCTTTTCCAACATGCGTGGCCTTACCCTCAGCCGCTGGCATTGGTTGGCTGCCTTCATCATCGTCACAAACGTGCCCTCAACTCTCGCCGACGGTCCCTTATTCCAACAGTTTTTTCCAGGATGGGACGGGCTCATACACAAGTTTCTTAAGGAAAACTGCACCGATGATCTGGATGAATACAACAAAAAACCTATGGGCCAAGGGAAATGGGATGTGATCGACTGTTTGTTCGACGGACCCTTCACAGAGACGCGAAAGGCAGAAGCTGCAGCCGCTGCACTCACGCTGGGTCTCGCCCCAATGGTTCTCCAGACCATTGGGCCAAGCACCTCCGAGACGAGTCTTTTGTTCACGCGTCGGCCTCTTCTTGCTTTACTGCTTGCCATCTCGTCACCCTGGCCGCGCAACCCGGACGATAACGCCATCTACACAGACTCAACAGACCCACCAATCCCGACGAAAATTTTCATGAAATCTCTCTGGTGGTTTGAGCCCATGTTGTTGTTAGTTGAGTATGTTTTGGCGCTGGGTGCGGCTGCAAATGTTGCGTTACTCGCATATCAGCTCGGCCACTGGGCGTTCTTCATGTCGGCGAACAACGTCAACGACCCAGTGTGGTGGACGTACTGCTCGTTTCTCATCCACCTCATTGGTATACTCGGAATATTTCTACGATTCCGTTTGAGCGAGTCCAACGGGGTATTCGACAATAAGACGGCGAAGATGCACTGGTTTCGACGGTGGAGTTATCACGAGTTCAGACCAGCAGCTTACAACAACAGGAACGACGACACCATCAACATCAACGACAGCTCCGAAGACAAGGAAAAGAAGCACCGCTTGACACTTAAGACGCGGAAGTGGTCCGAGAAACGTTCGAATCACTGGGTAATACTTTTGTCGGTGCTAGCAACGTGGACTCTGTCAATTGCACCAACGTTGCAGGTCCTCATGGGAACGATCATGTTGTCTGGGTCGTTGCTTACCAACCAGGCGGATGCCCGCAACTGTCTGTTCAGATATGTTTGCAGCGCAATCGTTGCTCGCGCTCTGCTCTCCTTCGAACTCGCGTATTTGACGCGCAAGGTAGACCCGAAGGACCCGAAGGACACAAAGGAGGGCGAGCAGAGAAATTCCGAGAAGACGACACGGATACAAGAACACGATGTACTCCTCAGGGAGACATCATTCTGAGCGCTGTTGCCGGTCCCGACAGCCTTTGTTCCTAATAAGTATTTCGTCGATTCTCTCAAAACAACACCATGCAGCACATAGGCACCTAGTTGAATGGGCTAGTCTTGGAACGACTGAAGGAGTCTTAGAGCTTATACCTACTCCTTGAGCGGCTGGGTTATGTTTTGTCTTGTCATGCGAGATTCTCTGGTGCTGCCATGAGCTTTCAGCGATAGCGCATATTCGTGAGTGGCTATGAGGAACAAGTTTTAGCCCAGTATGACCTATTGTAGGCTTAGTTCAACGACAACCTCAATCTCTGTCATGTAAACTGTGCCATGTACGTGCGAGATGCCCTTTCTTCGGTTGGCCAGCCAGTGGGAGCAGTCTGACATGGGTGGAGATCACTATTTACCTTCACCTTTGCGCGGTGAGCAGGGCTGTGTAAGAGGATCACTACGCAGACACCTACATTCATTGGCCATACCCCATGTTCCCCTCCTCTCTTCCCCTCCTTTCCCTTCCGCCCCGACCTTGGCATTTCATGATCTTACAATCTTCTCGGTACCACAAGCGAAGTGTTGGGCGGAAGAATCTATTATCAATTTTGGAATATCTTTTGCCACTTATCATCTTCTCTCCTATTGAATTGAGGCCCATTGCGCTGTCAGCCTGGTTCTGAGGCGGCCGGCACCGGTCATCATGGAAGCTTTAGGCGTCGTCGCCAATGTCATAGCCGTTGTCGACTTGTCGTTCAAGCTCGGGGTTCTGTGCGGCGATTACATCAACAAGGCCCGCAACGCGAAAGACGACATACAGAAGCTGAAGGCGGAAAGCGTCGCATTGAGTCGGAACATCTCACAAGTCAAAGACCTCCTGGACGGAGAGAACATAAGCCAGAGGCGTCAGCTAGTGGCATCAGAGAAGTTCCGAGGCGATGTGAAGCAATGCGAGCAGGTACTTCAAAAGCTATTAACGAAGCTTGATCCTAAGTCAAATCCTAGCCGGCTGAGGGTCATCAGCGAATCTCTCAAGTGGCCTCTCACAAGCAAAGAGGTTGAGCGGACGATCATTGACTTGCAAGGATGGCGTCAGTCATTTGCATCAGCAATGCAAGTTGACCACTTGTGAGTCATTCTTCATACGAGCTAGTCAGGCGTATAGCCAGAGCTATCGCTTGTCCATACACGTAACAATACTCTTAATAACGAGAAATTTCTACTTAGACATATTGCACTACGAGTAGAAGACAACTTGGACTTCAATGGTCTTCCTGCCGCAAAAGGAGCAGCCTTTGACGATTATGACAACGAGCCAGGGCCTCTCTGCCACCCCGAGACAAGAAGAAACCTGCTGCAACAAATCATAGACTGGGCTAGTGACCCAGATGGGAAATGCGTTTTCTGGCTGAGAGGCCTTGCGGGTACTGGCAAATCGACGATCTCCCGGACCATCGCACGGTACTTCGCCGAGCAGGAACAGCTCGCCGCGAGCTTTTTCTTCGACAGGACTAGTAATGAACGCAACAGGGCCGACCTTTTCGTCACTACAGTTGCTAGGCAACTCATTCGAAGGATACCTAAGCTAAGGGATCCAATCATGAAGGCCGTACAGAAGGAGCCTGATATACCTGGGAAAAGTCTTCAAACACAGTTTGATAGACTGATCTTGCGACCTCTAAAAGAGCTGAGATTTGCTGGACTATTAGTCCCAGCGCTTGTATTCGTCATCGACGCGCTAGATGAATGTTACACCGAAAACATTCAAGCACCTGGACAGGACAGAAGCCGAATGCTCGTTAAGGAGCTTACCAAATTAGCAACCATCACGGATGTGAGGGTCCGAGTTTTCCTCACCAGTCGACCAGAGGTTCCGATTCGCTTTGGGTTTCGAGAAGATGTACCTGAGGGCTTACATCAAGACGTGGTGCTTCATGAAATACCGCGCTCCATTATCGACCACGATATCAGAGTCTTTATAGAGACTCAGCTCGAAGAGATGCGAAAATCCTACGGGATTTTGCAGGACTGGCCAGGAGAAAGCATCGTCCAACATCTTGTTGACACTTCTACTCCTCTCTTCATTTATGCTGCAACCATCTGCAAATTCGTGAACGATCCAAGGCGAAGATTCAGCCCTCGAAAACAATTAGAAAAGCTTTTATCCCAAAGCCACAGCGCCAAGAGAACACGCGGTATTGCAACCACCTATCAACCTATTCTGGAGCAACTTTTAGTTGATTTAGACGATTTTGAACAACAAGAACTGCTTGATCAGTTTGGCTGCATCGTTGGCTCTGTTGTTCTTCTAGCAGATCCTTTATCGATCCCGTCTCTGTCCCGACTACTTCAAGCTGACCAAGATGAAGTCAGTCATCATCTGAACAACTTGCAATCGGTTTTGAGCGTTCCGGAAGATTTTGACTCCAATAAACCTGTCCGAATTTTCCACTTGTCATTTAAAGAGTACGTGCTCGATAACATGAGTGGAAAAAATAAATTCTGGGTGGACGAGAAGCCTAAACATGGCCAGCTGCTCGAATGCTGCTTGCGAGTCATGATTCATGAGCCCGGCAAAGAATTCTCTCTGAGGAATGATATTTGTCGGCTGAAAGACCACGCTGTCTTGCGAAAAGAGGTACCTACCGAGATCATCGGGAAATACATTCCCAAGCATTTGGAATATGCCTGTCTATACTGGGTTCATCATCTAGCCCAGACAGAGTCTCCACGACAAAGAGAATCTAGGATCCACGACTTTCTCGCTCGTCATTTCGTCCACTGGATTGAAGCTATGAGCTGGATGGGTCATTACGAACGAGCCATTGCCGATGTTCTTGCTTTGAAAGAGCTATTCTTCCCTCCCGACACTGGCGGCAGCGCAGCAGCGGACTTCATACTGGACGCACAACGGTTTCTGGCTGAATATAAAGGCGTGATAGACATCGCTCCATGCCAAATCTACTCTTCAGCTATACTGTTCTCTCCAGAAAATTCAGTTATCAAGACGACGTTTCTGCGAGAAGTGCCCCAATGGGTTACCAGAAGGCCTGAAGTTGCCCAAGAGTGGGATTCAAGCTCACGAACCTTTCATCGATGTGAAGCCCCTGTTGAGGCTATGAGCTACTCTCAGGATGGGCAAAAGCTAGCCATAGCTACGAAGAGTGAAGTCACCATTTGGCTAGTAGCGAAAGAAACCATTGTGGCTCTGCGTCACAACGCAGATGCCGATGCCGAGATAAGGAAGATATCTTTCTTCCCCAATGGCACTCTTGCGATAGGGATGAACTCAGGATTAGTCTTGCTTTGGGACTTTGAGCAAGGCCGCGAGAGAGTCGTCGATGTGTCCAGCTCTGGTGTTTCTCATCTCTCCATATCCACAAACGGACGCATGCTCTGCGCGCGAAATGATGGATCAGTGCGTCTTTTGAGCGAAGAGCTCAACATAGCCTATCAGTGGCAGACTCGAGCGGGAGGAATAACACACGACAATCGGTACATATCTTACTCACCAGATGGCAGCTTTTTAGCCTTCTTTGAACATGAGACAAATGATCTGAGGGTATACGACGCACATTCAGGACAATGTCTTCGCCAGCTTCAGGCGCCAGCTAAATCCTCCTTCGGCCACCTCACCATATCCCCGGAAAATCTACTGCTTGTAATCCTTTCAGGCGACAGAGATGATCCTCACACAGGAGCTTGGATTTGGGATTTGAATCGAACTGAAGACTACGGCAACATTCATTTGCGTCAACAATCATTGTATTATGACCCAACGGTCAGTCAAAACGGGGTGTTAGCAGCCTTCGACGCCGAGAGCCGAATGGTACTATGGGATCTTCGAGGGACACCCCGATTTCTATGTCAACCTGAAACCGCTCAAGATGTTTGCTTTTCCCCAGACGGCAAATTCATGTGCGCAAAGGACGCCGATTTGGTTCGAATTATCGACATTGATCTCTTAACCCTCAATCTTGCAACTCAGCAAGTCCCTTCTTGCACTTCCCATGCCAGGGAATTTGTGTTATTCTGTGAAGCTGCATCCTCACCTGATGGTTCAAGCTTTGCAATGATTTCCAGCCGAGGGAAATTGAGCGTTTGGGACAGTAGAACCCTGGACGGTCCCGTTTCTGCTCCCTCAAGGTTCCCACCTCTCATCGTCGAGGCGCAGTTGGAACAGGATTACACCGATCTTGCGTTGGATTGGAGCAAAGATGGCGAGATCTTAGCGATTGGATTGCTAAATGAGCTTGCTATATACAGATTGCAAGGGCACCCGGGGAGTCAATCATTGTCCAAGATTGATGGGTACTCATACAGTGAATCGGATAAAGAGCGAGTTCGGGCATCCAAATGGTTGGCCTTTTCGCCTTGTGGCTCGTACATCTGCATGGTAGACGGCCGGGCGAAGACGTGTCACTTGTGGCACTTTCCTTCCCTCACGCTTCAAATGAGTGAGGCCCCGGAAGAATATCTGGATATGAGCGCTGTCCTTGGCAGCTTCTCACCGAACAAAACTCACTTAGCCCTGCTGAATGACGAACCGAAACTGAGACTTATCAACTTGGCATGCAGGGCTACCACTTGGGAGTTGAAGCTTGAACGGACCGTCCGGCCAACGGGTATTACACACAACTCCACCGGGAGTCTGATAGCTGTTGGACTTGTAGGAAAGTACAACTCGCAGTACGGTGATGTGTTACTGGTAAATGCGGAGAGTGGAAGTCGACTTTCCACACTGCCCTGGCCGGACAGTTATGTGGACTTTTCCCAGATCGCTTTTACTTGTTACGACCAAGTAATCACAATCCCCTGTGAAAGATTCGAGGAACGACGCAACATAAAGAATCCACACACAGCAGACGGCCGAGAGACCTCCGATGACCTTGGCCCATGTCATGTCTTCGGCACCATACAAAGATGCGGTCGAGATGAGACACGCTGGATTATGAAGCGTGATCGAAGGATGATTCTTCTGCCGAGACATTGTGAGGACTACATCATGGCGACCAAATACTGGAGTCGGCACCCTCATCGGTTCTTTGGGTACGACGCAAGACGAAAGGTGCCTTTTTTCATTGACATAGCCTGCGATGATTGTACCGCCGAGGATTGTACACCTACGCTGGCCACCACATAATTCAGTCTGGCAGGTTCCAGCCGAACACAATTGTAGAGGAGATACAATGAATATTCACAAATTTTCAGTATCAAGTCAAGATAAGCATCATCTTGCCTTGTCTCATTTCGTGCCCTCGCGGTCTCCGTTGTGATGAACTTGAACAGTGTGATTGGTCGGCATATCCTTGTGATTCGCTAGTCGACCTACCGCGCTGCCTAGCATATCCATCAGTGAGTTATTACGATAAAAGTGGTCTATGATGGGTGAAAACAAGTCTAAGTCCATGATCATCGATATGCGATGTTATTTAGTTTCATGGATCGGCCAACAGATTTCTTGAGTCGGACAAAATTATCATTAAAACTGAAAACATACACGCTGTACAAGCTTTTTGTACACCGAGCCACTCTTGTCCTAGAGAGTCAAGAATCAGCCTTCAAACTTGAGATCAATTCGATCACTAGTAGTGGAAAGTCGAGCGGAAGTTGTTTACGACTATGGTAGTAGTCTAGCAGCTTACCGCCTGTAATAATGGAATGGGACTTTGTGAACGTTTCTTTGCCTATTACACAAGATGTAACCACTGCGCTTTTCATAGCTACGCCCCAAGTTCTCTCCACCTGACGCGGAAGAGCACCTTCTCGGGTTTGACAAACCACCTATTAACAGTCTTCAATTCTCCACAAACACACTCAAACTCATACCGCCTGACTAGCTCTGGGATCAATTTCACCATCTCAAGGTTTGATATATGCTTCCCTATGCAAGTCCTCGAGCCCGCTCCAAAAGGCAGATAGTACTGCTCCATGGCCGCTAACGTCTCCGGGGAGGTGTCTTCGGGATCCCACCGTTCGGGTACGAAGTCCGCGGCGTTTGTGCCAAAGACATCTGTGTTCCGGTGCGCTACCCACGGATTTATACCTATGAGTACCTGTCAAAAGGCGTCAGTGTGATTTTATGCAGCCACCTTATGTTATGTTGACCAAGGTTTCAAGACATTACCCCAGGTGGAAAATGAGTTCCATCGACGTCCAGACCGGACCCTACGACTTCGCGCCACATGGGCAAGCCGACGGCTGGGTGGACTCGCAGGGCTTCTTTGATGACCATCTGGAGGTACGGAAGTTGCTGGGTCTGGTCGAATGTGATGTGTTCGTCGAGACTTGAGCAGAAGCCTTGGGAATCGAGCTCTTTGTACACTCGCTCTACGACGCCATTTGTGGTAAGGAGATGGTACAGCGCACTGGTTAGAGAGATGCTTGTTGTGTCACTTCCAGCTGCGACGTTTCCTGTCAGAGTAATCGTTCGAGTACGAAGTCTTTCGAATTCCTCCGGATCTTCCTTCCGCAGTCGTTGAACTTTCGCCAGGAAGGTCTCTCCACCATCCTTTTCCTTGGTGTCAATTTCATCGCTCTCGAGTTTTCCCGCAAAACTTGCGATACCACGGACAGGATTACCATAGAGGACAAAAAGTACTGGTAGCAAGATGGCGCTGACGCCCGAAAGTGTTGCGAAAGCATTGGCGTCTTCTAGAGCTCTCATGATGCCGTCGATATCTTGTCCGCCAGATTCCAAGAAACCTACGCGTCTGCCGAACTTTTATCAAAGTCAGAAATCTAATGCCATCAGCCATGTACGCCAAAATCAAACTCACCGTGATCTCGCCGATCACGTCGAATGCATAGCACTGCATCCAGTGCTGCAGGTCGAACATCTCACCGCTTGCGGCGAACTCGTCGAAACGCTTCAAAAGAAGCGCAACACAGCTGTCCACATAGGGCTCGTAGGACTTGATTGTCGACATAGAGTACATACTGGCGACTTTGCGGCGCATGAGGCCATGCACGGCGCGATCGCGCGCGCTGAACAGATTGTGGTTCGGGATGCGAGGATCTCCCCAGGCATCATACCATTTACTTTTTGGCAGGGGAGATGAGATGCCATAGATCACACGGGCCATTGCCGGATCATCAATGCTGTACATGCGAGGCCCGATGCGAACGATTTTCCTGGCTTTGGTGGTCATCAGCCATGACCGAGAACTGAACAAAGTCAGGTGAAAGTCACTTACAGCCATTCCTGTGTGCCTCAATGTCGTATGCCTCATACTTGCCCTGCCATATTTTCCAGATGTACCATACGTCAGACCATCTGGCGAGTGCGGGCCCGTGCGCGCCTGGGAGTGAAAGACATGAACGGATGTGGTTGAGCAGCCAGCTGACGGCAAGGAGCGTCAGAGAGCCAAAGAACACTGGCAAAGATATGACCATCGTCGCTTAGAGTTGAATTGCCCGAAAGCTCACAGTGAAGGCGAAGATTGCCACTTTTGGTTCTTGAGGAATGAGGGCATGGGGAAATCTTGGGGATGCTGAACGTTGTGGCGGGGTACCGAAACTCCCATGGGAAGTGGCGGTGGGGTAGTTGAACTCTCTTGTCGAAGAACGCGGAGTATGTAAACGCGGGGTTGAAGGCGTGTCATCCGAGTTCTATGAATGATCTAAGAATAGCATAAGACCTAAATAAAGCGAAGTGTGTCGGTCAGTAGCTATTGTGACCTTTTGAAGGCTCACTTGTGATTAATACCTGTGTAGGATAGAGCGTTCAAGCTGCCGTCTTAAGTTGACATTGAGATGTTGATAATTACTACCTGCTTCCCTATTTCTGAGCATTCATATGCTCCTGACGAGCTCTCTCCATATGAGGATGGCCATAGAATATTTTACCTTCGGAGCCATCCATCGCTGCTGCCTTCTCAATCTCCTCGTAGATCTGACTGTTCACAGGCGCTTCCTCAGCCGAAAGTAGCTCGAAGGTCTTCTTAGCGCGATCTGCCTTTGACGTAGATGTCACGACAATGCCGCCAAGCCGATAGTACGCCCAGCTGAGAAGCAAATCAGCTGTAGACAGGTTCGTCTCCTTCGACAGCTCTTTCAACTTCTGCAACAATGTTGCGCTGTTTGCAGTTGGCAAGCGGCCGCTAATGGCGGTCAAAAACCCATAGTCTGCGTGGCTGTCAGCTTGGAAGATTCATTCCCCGAGGATTTGGGGGGATGGTATCCATACTCATTGGGACAACGTTGTGCTTGACTTCGAACTCGCGGAGTTGCCGGAAGTTGTCGTCAGACAACAAGAAAGGATTGAATTCGTACTCGTTGAGCTGCGGAGGGTGCTTGAGGTCGGTGGCGTTGAAAATGTCATGGTAATCAGGCAAGGTCCTGCAAGCGGCGCTCGTGAGCTTTCATCCGGTGCCACAACACTTGATAACACACCAATTCGAAACACCGATAATGCGAGCAACTCCCTGATCTTTGAGGTCTTCTAGTACACGCCATGCTTCGCGATTGGTCATGTTCCCGGCGTAACCGCGGGGCGGGAAGTGCAGCTGTAGGATGTCGACATAGCCGACCAGTATCCCAAACCGCTCAATCTCGTCTTTTACGGCCTGAATCATATGTTCGCGACCTCGACATCCCAGTGTTGCGTAAGTGTTGATCTTTAGGGACAGGAAGATCTCGGAGCGTTTAAGATTGTTGCGACGGAGGACTCGGGCAAAGCTGTTATTATTAGTGTAGTGTTGTGATACCCTCAAGCATCCGAGGCAGCCTCGCGCTTAGAGGAAGGTGCGAGGTGACCCACTTCCAACCTACTTATTTAGACTAATAATATTCTAGCGCATTAGGATCTATTCCTTAAAAGACCCTTTACGTTAGATTCTAATTTAGAAGGAATTAAGCTGTTTTATTTATATAGATATTATATATATATTATAGTTAGTTTATAATAGTTATAAGCTTAATTTATATTATACTTTTAAATTACTATCTATAAAGTAAATTATAATCTTATTTAATCTACTTTATATTTATTATATTTTATTTTAATTCTAAAACTTTATTCTTATAATTACTTTTAACTTATAGTATACTTTTAATATAATAATAACTACTAACCTTAATACTTCTTATAAGTTTACTTCTTATTATAACTTCTTAGTTTAATATATTACTTTTTAAGTAGAAGTAAAAGCTAAGAATATCTAGAAATATATTAACTTAGATAATATCTCTAATACTTCTTTTAATCTAAATAAAGTTAAAGGTATACCTTTACTTAATAATTAGATCTAAAAAGAAAATAAGAAGTAATATAAGTACTATAAAGTAAAATAAGAAGCTTATAATAAGATTATTATATTATATATTCTTATTATTTTAAACGCCTAAGAAGCTATTATAGAAAGTAATATTACTAAAAATAAAGATTCTAGAGAAGAAGAGTTTAAAGAAGCTACTAATAACTTATTATTATTAATACTAGTTATATTTACTTTTTTTACTAAGAGATTTATAAGAGTTTTTAAGTTTTATACTTTATATTTTACTATATATATAGCTTATAAAATAAAGTATATATAAAAGGAGTAAGTATATAAAGCCTTAAATAAGTAAGTAAAAAATATTATTTTAGAAGAGATCTTTATACTTATTTAAGTAGAGCTTTTAGAGAAAAAAGATTATACTCTTTACGCTTTAATATATATTCTAAAGTAATATTATATTTTAAGTAACTTAAGTAATTTTATTATAATTTATAAAGAATATACTATAGTCCTAAATTAAGTAGTTTCTATTATTAACCTTAATACTTAAATTAAAGACTTCTAAAGTATACTTTTTAAAGCTTCTTAATATAAGCTACTAAAAGTATAAAAAACCCTTATATTAAAAACCTTCTTCTAAGTAATCTAATATTACTTTACTTTATTTTAAGCTAATCTAAAGCTTATTAATATTATTAAGTAAGAATACTTTAATACTAAGATCTAAAGTATAAGTTAGTATATTAATATATTTAAAAACCTTCTCTATAAAGATATAATAAGAACCTATTTAAAAAGTTATATTAATAGAGTTTTTATAATACTAGCTAGATAATTTAATAATATAATCTCTAGTAACCTTATTTTAGAAAAGTCCTTATAAAGTAAGTTAGCTTTATATTATATATATAAAAAAGACTATAAGTAAACCCTATTTACTTATAATTACTTTAAATTTACTCTTATAGGTAAAGAGGCTTATATAAGCTTTAAGGAAGTAATTTAGGTTTATTTTAGAATTAATAGACTAAAATACTTTAAGCTTTATATTAAAATAGCTTATAAGGGGTAGTTTACTATAAGAAACCTTAATACTTTTAAATTTAAGAATAATAAGAATTAAAATAAAAAAAGACTACTTAAGAATAACTCTAATAGATTAAAGAGGTTAACTACTACTTCTACTCCTAAAGTAAACCTCCTACTTAATATAATAGCTTATATTATTACTAAAGATATTATTATAAGGATTATAATAGAAGAAATAAAAGCCTTTATATTAAAACTTAAACCTAATAAGATTTATATAACTTATATTTAAAGCTTAAAAATCTTCTCTAATAGTATAATATTAAATAATTATAGTGCTCTCTACTTAATTAATAATATCTCCCTCTTTAAGGAAAGCTTAATTATTTATAAAATAAAAAAGTAAGTTAAAATAAGTATAACTTTATACCTTATTATAATAAGAAGTATAAAAGTCCTTCATAATATCCTAAATAAAGCAAATAAACTTTAAAACTTAATACTTTAGAATATTACTCTTATAAATAACTTTTATATTAATATTATCTTAAAATACTTATTATAAAAGATAGGTATCTAATACTTAAGATTTAATAATATACTTTATATTAAAGATTATAAAGATAGTATAAAAATAAAAAAGCTCTTAAAAAAAGGTAATATTACCTTTATAGATTATTAACCTTATTCTTTATACCTTAGTTTTAAGTAGATCCCCTCTAGTAATACTTTAATTATAAATCTATTAGCCCTTATAATAACTTATATAAAGTAATATTCTTAGAAACCTATTTAAACTTATACTAATATTATAGAAATATAGTACCTTTATTTTAAATATTTTAGCTAAAGAGCACTTAAAAAATTTATTCTTAATACTTAGGGGGTAAAAATCTAAGGTATATTATGCCTTAAATATTAATATTATATAATAATATATATAAAGTAAATTATATTATAATATACCTTAGAATAAAAAGTAATATAACCTTTCTATAAGATCTTATAGGATTTATTTAACTACCTAATAAGCTTTAATATAAATAAATAGCTCTTAGTTATTAAAAATAAATATATAGGTTAACTTTTTATATTCCTATATATAAATAAAACTTAATACTTAGTTTTTATTATTATTTAAATTTTTAAATACTAAGTATAGAGATAATATAGCTTTATGTTATATAAGATTAAATAAGATAATAAGTATATTATAATTATAATTAATAAACTATTAGAGTTTTAAATCTAAGCGTTAGAAATAGGGATTAAAGTTAAATAAGTTCCTTTATATACTAAAGAACTAAATAGGGGTATAAAGTAAATAGGTTAGGAATTAATTATAAAGGCTATTATAATACTTTAAGTAATAAGCTTTCTATCTACTTTATAAGTTAAAGTAGTATAAGTTATAATGTTCTTTTATAATATAAACTTTTACTAATATTATAGCTAGCTTTTATTAATTTAAATTAAAGAAGACTAGTTAAGAAACTATATTAAGTATTATAAACTTACTTATAAAGTAAACCTCTTAGTTAATTCTTATTCTTAATAGGGAGAGGTTTATATATATAGCTATAAAGTATACCCCTTTAAGAAAGAATATAAAGTAAATAAGAATAGATATAATTTTAAAGTTATAACATAAAGGTATATTAAATACTTAATAAGGTATATAGTAAACTTATATAACCTCTATAAAGTCTAGATACTCTTACTTTAAGAAGTTATTATTATATAAAATATAACCTTTAATAAGAAGATATTCTACTTAAAGAATAATATAAAGATAGTAATCTAAAGTAAAAAAGCTTATTTAGTTACTAATAAAATATAAGAACTAATATCTCTTATACTCTTAAAGCTATAGCTTCTAAGAGTATAAAATAAAGCTAATATTATATTAATAATAAATAATAAAGTACTATTATTATATTTTTTCTTACTAAGAGAACCTTAGATAGTTAATAATAAATAAAGGAGATAGATATTTACCCCTAAGTTAAACTTAAACCTTATTAAGATATATAAAGTATTAAATTAAATACTACTATTAAACCTTATTTAAGATAATAATATAATAGAAAAGACTTAAGATACTAATAAGAATATAACTTCTACTAAAGATATAATCTTAAATAAAATATATATTTAAATAGATACCTCTTTTCTATAAAATCTAAATATAGAGGATATTAATATATAACTACTCTTATAAAGTAACTCTCTTATTTAGCTAGTATAGTTATACTTAAGTATTAGGGAAGAGAGTATTATAGAAGAGGAGTTAGAGTAAGTATATAATTATACTAACTTAAGCTAACTTAAAATTATAAAGCTAAAGTAATCCCCCTATTTTAGAATATATTTTATATTTCTCTAAATAGAATAAAACTAAGATACTTTCTTTAAAATATATATACTAAAATAATAGAAAGTACTTAAGGAAGTAAACTAAGGATACTACTTATTTTACTACTTTATCTTTACTTTAGTTTACTAAGTAAAGTTAAAGTATATATTTATAATATTAAGTAGAAAAATATATATTAACTAGCTTATTAAGTTACTTAAGATATAAAGAGATATTTAATATATATTAAAGTTACTCTACTCCTACTTTATTAAAGCATATAATATTAAGATTAATAAACTTAAGTAAATAAGTATCTAAGATATTATAAATAAATTAAAAATAAAAAATAAGCTAATATCTCTTAAGTAAGTATTTATATATAAGCTAAATTAATATAGATATTTTAACTACTATAAAGCTAGAATTTATATTTAAAATAACTTCTAAGAAAAGCACCTTTTAGAATAAACTTATACTATAACCTTTATTATAAAAATATTTAAGGTTATAATAGCTTTTATAATATAATTTAACCTTAAAATTTACTAATTTAATATTATTAATATATTTTTAAACGCTATATATAAGCTAAATAACCTTTTTATTACTTACTACTTATTAAATAACTTTAAGAAAAATAGGAAGGTTATTAAGCTTTAATATGCTTTATATAGCTTTTATAATACTCCCTTACTTTAGTATAAAGAGTTCTTAAATACCTTTCTTTACTTTAAACTATATCTAATAAGTAAAAACTTATATCTCTTTTAATCTTATAATAAAAAAGTTTTTATACTCTTCTATATTAATAATATCCTTATCTTATATTATAAGAATTATATAAAAGAAGTAAAAAAAGTTATAAAGAGGATTAAAGAGAAGTATAAGCTAAAAAACTAAAAGCTAGCTAAATAATACTTAGGAATTAAAATTACTTATAATTAAATAATATAAAAAATCTATCTTTTATATAATTAGTATATTAAATAAATTATAAAGAAGTTTAACTTTATTAACTCTAAAGTACTAACTATACTACTTCCCCTTACTTTACTTAGAAAGTTTAATAGGGAAGTAAACTTATAATAAGTCCTCTTATATTAAGAGAAGATTAAGTTAATCCTCTATACTATAATTATAATATAACTAGATATTATATTTATTTATACTTTATTATTATAATTCTTAATAAACCTATCTCTAAAATACTATTAAGCTATAAACTAAGTAATTTAATATCTATATTATACTTAATACCTTATAATTTATTTTAATATCTTAGGGGGTAAAATAATTTAAGTATTATTAATTATAAGTAATATATTATTTACTAATAATAAAGAGATATAAAAGTTATCTTAAGGTTTTATAATATCTCTCTTTAGAAGCTTAATTTAATAGAAAGTTATATATTAAAGTATAATAATTATATTAATAATAGAAGTAAAGCTTCTAAGTTTAAAATATACTATAAAGGAAATTATAGCTCTTAAGTAGCTTTTTAGAGATCTTAAACTTAGCTTTAGAGATATATAGAAGATCTATTATAATAATTAATAAATAATTTAACTTATAGTAAGTAAAAAGGAGTATATCTTAACTTACCTCTATTATATAGATATCTAAAATATATAGTTTTACTAAGAATATACTAAATAATTATTCTAAGTTATATATCTCCTTACTAATAAGATATTAGCTAATAGCTTTATAAAAATACTTTCTTATATGAAGTTTAAATAGTTTAGAATATTTCTAAACCTTTAAGATATATTATAAATAGTAAAGTAAAGTAAAAAGGAAAAGATAAATAATAAGTAAAGCTTATAAACTAAGTATTTTTAATTAAAAATAGCTTAATAGCTAGGAAATATATAGCTTTTTTAAAAGCTTAAAATACTTATACTTTATAAAGTATTAAGTAATATAAAAGTTACGCTTTATTTATATCTCTAGAGAGTAGATATATAATTATCTATAAGGATATTATATATAAGCTTTATCTTCTTAGGAAGATATCTACTAATAAAGCTATTAATAGTAGTATAAATACTAACTACTTTAGAGATAGAGGGAGTTACTTTAGAAAATAAGCTAGTATATAAACTATTAGAGATTAATATATCCTCTATAATAAGCTTAACTAATAAGGTAATAGCTAATACTAAAAGAGAAGCTATAGTCTTAATAGCTACTTTATTACTATTCTTACCTTCTACTTTAGCTTTAGCTTTTATTTTAGCTTTTACCTTAGCTTTATTATAAACCTTAAAGGCCTCTTAGAGCATAATTCTCCTAAGAGTAAAAATAGTCTAATAGATAGTTAGCTAAGTAATTAATAATATAAAGGTTATAATATAGAATATATAGTCTTATCTATACTTTTATATATAGCTTTAAGGAATTAAAGCCTTAATATAGAAATAAGTAGTAATATAAAGATATATAGCTTCTTCTTCTCCTTATAAGAAGTATATTTACCTCCTTATTTTATATTAAGTATATATATACTAAGTAATATATCTTATTAAGTACTTTATAAATAAAGTAAGTAAATCTTATTACTTAGTAGTAATAGCTACTCTTCCTCTTAACCTTTAGTTTTTAAGGCTTCTACTTCTACTTAAAAGTTAGTAAATAATATAATAACTTAATTAGAACTATAGATTAGAAATATACTCTACTTATATTTTTAGTATAATTTATAAGTAGATAGAGGAGTAAGAGTTATAAATTATAAATTATATACCCTTTTAGCCTCTTTACCCCCTATAAACTCTTCACTTTTCTTAAGCTTATTAGTTTTAACCTCTATAAAGTAACCTAAATTAGTAATTAATCTATAAAAATAATAAAGTAAAATAAAGATATTATAATAAAAAAGACTTTAAAGAACTAAAAATAGAGGATAAGATAACTTATTCTTAAACTTAAAGCTCTTAAGTTTTAGGGAAAATATAAGAGGAGTACTACTACTTTTCTCTTTTTCCCCCTCTTTCTCCTTTTACTTCTTATTAGTAAGAGTAGCTTTTACTTTAACTATTATAGCTATATACTTAGCTTTAGTTTTCTTAAAAGGTATCTAAATAATATAATTAGTATTAAAAATAAGATTATAAGTAAAAAAAAAGTATTATAATTATAATATAAATATATATATATATATAGAAGTAAAGTAAGTAATATATATATTAGTTATAATATAGATAGGGAAAAAAAATTAAAAAGTAGAAGTAATATAAGAGATATTATTATTACTACTACTTTACTACCTTAATAACTACTTTAACCTACCTATTTAGGCTAATAAGAAGCCTCTATTTCTATTAAGTAAAGTAGTAATATTAATTACTACTTTAATACTTATAATTTTAACTATAATAGAAGGTATATAAGAGGAAGAACTTTTTTCTTTTTTTTTTTTTATAATTTAATAATAAAGCTATAAAGTTATCTCTTTTATTAGTTTTTTTTATTAATTACCTCCTTTTATATCTATTTATAGCATTCTATATATATATTTAGATTTTATAATAATTAGTTATATAAGATTAAGGTTTTTAGGCTCTTTTAAGCTTAGGGGGGTATATTATAATACCTTTAAGTATCTAAGGTAACCTCACGCTTAGAGGAAAGTATAAGGTAACTTACTTCTAACCTACTTATTCAGACTAATAATATTCTAGCGCGTTAGGATCTATTCCTTAAAAAACCCTTTACGTTAGACTCTAATTTAGAAGGAATTAAGCTGTTTTATTCATATAGATGCTATACGTGCGTTATAGTTGGTTTACGACATATAGATATCACTAGTATTGAAGTGGTGGAAGCCAGCGTCAATCGCTTGTTGAACTTCGACGCTGCTGTCCGTAGGAAGTGGGTGAGTGTGACCAGGTGCCCATTTCATGAGGGTTCCCACTCCGAAGCAAAGGCGGGGTATGGCTATCCCTGAAATGTTGATTGTTGCCATGACTGTTGTGTTTTTCAAGACGTCAGATACGTTGGATATTGGTGGCAGTGAACATACACTACATTTGACAAACAAAAAGCCCCTGTCCGTTTGGTGGGTGCTTTTAGAGTGAGGAGAAAAACATGACGCCGTCGTCTAAGGTTCCTTGCTTCATACGGACGGACGCCTCCGCATTGTGGGGTATTCCGATGTGGTGTTGCGCCGCCCCTCCAGAGCAATACTAATTACATGGTTACGATTGTGGCCTCTGTGAACAAGTGATAATTATCTCAGGCAGATCTCATGTCGAATAAAACGCTTCTCTTCATTCAACATTGCGGTTGGTTGTTGCGCACATAGATCTTTCATTCACTTTAACCAAATACGTCACCATGGGTTCATCCAAGTTCCTTCCTCACGATGAGACTCACCGCAAAATCCGAGTCGCCGTCATTGGCGCAGGCATCTCTGGACTTGCCGTTGCCAACGGCTTACTGAAAGACCCAGCTGGGAGGTTCGATGTCCAGGTCTTCGAACGCGACACAATTGCATTCAACTCAGAGCGTGGCGGGTATCAGCTCCGCATCAGTGCCAATGGCTTGAATGCTCTGAAGACAGTATCAGACCTTGAACTTTGGTCCTTGATCCGCGAGGTTTGGGCCGGCGATCAGGCGAAAGCGCCTACGATTGTTGATCCCAAGACTTTCGCGGCTCGCCTGCGCCTAGGCGATCTCAAGTTGTATCCTAAGAGTCAGGCCATACCCAGAACGGGACTGCGTGGCGCTCTCTTGCAGCCGTTGCTAGTTCAAGGGCGGATTCACTTCAGCCATACCTTCGCCCGCTTTGAGCTCATGCCGGGCAAGCAATGTGGTGTGCGGCTGCACTTTGATGGCCAGGCGTCACAGGAAGCCGACATTCTCATCGCATCAGACGGCAGCAACAGCCAGGTCAACCGGCAGGTTGGTCTTAACAACAAAGTCAAGCTAGAGGCCATGACCTTGATTCAGTCTCGCGGCACCATTTCGCGAGCCGTTCGGGATGAGCTACCCGAGTCGCTCCTCCAAGCTGGCTCGGTGATGTTCATGGGCGGCAAAAACGTTGCTGGATTTTCATCTGTCTACGACGCCAAGAAGGACCTTGATACCGGTGACACGGAGTCATACACGTTGTTCTGGTCGGTCGGTATACCCAGAGCTCGGGGAGACGAGCTGATAGCGAAGGCCGGCTCGAACCCTCAGAAGATCGTTCCTCTCCTTATAGATTACTTTCGAAACGAACTCGGCTACGACAAACCTTTGGAACTCATTATGCAATCGGCGACTGACTTTGTTCGGACGGGCCTTGTGAGCAGCTCCATCAAGCCGAAGACGGATTGGCGGAATGGTATCGACAAGAATTCGCGGGTGATCCTCCTCGGCGACGCCGTCCATCCCATGACGCCGGGCCGAGGTATGGGTGCAAACCAGGCACTGACTGATGCTGGAAATCTTGTCCAGCTTTTCCACCAAGCAACATTCGAGCAGGATGTGCCGTCTGATGGAGAGCTTGCCGCTTTAGTGCGCACATTCGACGCGGAGATGTACCCGCGCGCATTCAAGATGGTGAAGGCCAGCGAGACCGTAACTTCACTAGACCTGACGACGGTATCGGGAAAGATGATTATCAGTATCGTTGGAATGGCTTTGACCGCGATGGGATGGTTTGTTTCAGCCTTGGAGACTATTGGCTTGAAAACAGAGGAGAAGGTAGACTATGTGTCGCATGAGAAGTAGTGCACGTAAGAGACCTGTATCTAGCAATTGATTTCAATGTGTTGATAATGGCGAAGGGTGTTGTGAATGCAGGGGTGGATATCACTTGTTGCCCAGAGTCAGGAACTCAGCTTTCAGTTGAATTCTCACTCTGTGTGATATGTGAGCGAGCATCCGCAGCGTGTGTTATTGAACGTCCCCCGCAGCAACCGGGAAACCCCGCCGCTTTGTCACCAGACGCGATGACACGGCGATTTTGTCATCTCCTTGCAGTGTGGTATTGTGTATTAAGGTGGCTCCTCTCGTGCGGGGTGTACAGCGAAACGCCTGCGCGATTCGGTTTGACCTTCGCTTTCTTCATGCATTTGATACATTGTTAACACAATCTCGCTACATGATTCAGCTATTTATCTAATGAGACTCTCGCAACAATGGTCAGTGAAGGAGATAACAGCGTTGTTCCTGTGGTTATTATTGGTGGCGGCCCAGTTGGCCTGACCTGCTCCATCCTGCTGTCTTTGCGAGGCATCTCAAACATGCTTTTCGAGCGCCATCCTTCAACTTCAATTCATCCAAAAGCGTGCGGCATCAACCAGCGTACGACCGAGATCCTTCGTGTCATGGGAGTAGAAGAGGACGTCTATGCGATTTCAGCACCAGCCGAGATAGCCGGACGAACCGCCTGGTACACCTCGTTTGGAGAAGAGGGGAAAGAAGTGTTCTCCAGAGATGCGTGGGGAGGTGGCCAGTACGCAGAGGAGTATGCCCAGCACAGTCCGTCGAGATACTGCATTTTACCGCAGATAAAGTTGGAACCGATCTTGAAGCAACGCGCTGTGGAGCTGAATCCTCATCGAATCTTCTATGGGCATGAGGTGTTGATGACAGAGGATCACGGGGATTTCGCGGACGTTACTGTGAAGAACCGCAGCACCGGCGACGTTTCCCGACGCAGAGGGACGTACGTGATCGTTGCGGATGGCGGTCGTCAGTTCACAACACAGTTGGGAGTCGAGTGGAGCGGCGAGGGCGACCTCTTGACCATGATAAGCGCACATATTCGCTCTCCGATCAGAGCCCTGCATCCCGATAGTCGCAACTTCATAACGTGGTTCACGAACCCGGCGATGGGGGGCAGCACGCTCACCGGCTACCTTTATCAGCTGGGACCTTGGCCAGAAGCGATGACCAATCCAGAAATAGAGGAATGGATGTTTGTCTGCGCCCAGGCAGCAGACGACCCAACCAAGTTTGATGCCGAGACGGCACTGGCTCGAGCGAGCAAGACCATCGGCATACCGGACCTCAACATGGAGCTGATCTCCCTAAGTGAGTGGACGGTGAATGCTCTTTATGCATCGCAATGGCGTGTCGGACGTCATTTCCTGGTGGGCGACAGCGCTCATCGCATTCCACCATGGGGCGGTAAGTAAACCACACGCGTCTGATGTGACATGATCTTCGAACATTGCTGATTCTGAGAAAGCCCTGGGAATGAACTCTGGCATACAAGACGCAAATAATCTCGTGTGGAAACTGTCCATGGCTCTCAAGGATTCAAGCAGGCATTATGACAGTCTCCTTGACACTTACTACGAGGAGCGCTCAGAGGTTGGAAAACGCGTCGGACAGACCAGCCTCAACAACATGCGCTCTCACTCAGGCCAGATTGATCGTGTCATGGGCGTTAGCGCGTTGCAGAGTCAAGCGGAGAACCTTGCAGCAGGTGCGGCATTCTTCGACAAAGGACACCCCGAATACGCAGAGAAGCAGCGACTTATCCAGTTGGCATCACAAGCGCTGGACACCGAGTTCAAGGCACCAGGGTACGAAGTAGGCTGGTTCTACCCAAGTGCAGATATCAACGCCGAAGGGGGAGCGACGCATGGAGGACAGCAGCTGGCAGACGGCACACTGGTACATCACACGTACTTCATGTCGACAATTCCAGGGCATCATCTTCCCCATGCATGGGTGACGCGCGACGACAGCACAGCGGCGTTGCGTGATCTTTTAGACCTAGACGTACTGACCTTATTTGTGGGGGATACACTGGAGGAGGAAATTGAAGACGAAAGGGTGATAGTGGTGGTCGTTGGACCAGATGGATGGCGAGACAAGACCGGGCAGTGGGATAAGTACCGCGGTGTAGACCGGTCTGGAGGTGTGCTTGTGAGGCCCGACGGGATTGTCGCTTGGCGAGGATCATTGGCACAGGCCAGAGACGAAGGATGGACTCGGCTTGTTGATAAGATCCTGAAAGTCGCCTAGGAGTTGCAAAGCCGCCGTTGAACGGGATGGTTTTTCAAGGCCCGGAGTGAGACGAGTTCGTGTCGAGGTGCGGAGTTGCGGGGGTCCCCGGGCTTGGTCACAGGAGGGTCTCCGACTCCATCCTGGCTAGATTTAGGGGAATGATTCAAATTTAATCCAGATGAAGCCATGTCAATCTGATCTGCAACTTGTTTTGTTTTCTCCACTTCGTGATATTGACGGGCAAAAATATCGCCATGGACGCAACAATCGAGTGGTTTGGTAAGTTGTCATCACATTCAGTGTCTCTCAACTGCCCTCGAGTTTCGTGATCTCATTGATCACCTAGGTGCTACCACGTTTCGCGTGAAAGCCAACGGCCTCGTCATCTTCTTGGACACATGGCTGGAGCGCCCAGATGTTCTGCCTAAAGTTTTGGATATCAACGATGTGGCTGAAGCGGATTACATTTTCATCTCCCACGCACATTTTGACCAGTAAGTGTTAGATTAATTCACATTAAAATCAAGTCGTTTAGTACACAGGTTCAGCTCACCAGGTGTCTGTTAGTCTTCCCGGGGCCGATAAGATTGCAATCAAGACCGGAGCGCACGTTATCGCCAATGGCGAAGCTATCAACGTCCTTCGGCTCGCAGGAGTGCCGGAAGACCAGCTAATCCCAGTATCTGGCGGCGAGCGCGTCCCTCTTTTTACTCTCGAGTGTCGTCAAGCTGCGGCTCGTGGTGAAGTTGAGATCGCTCCTGGACCACCAGGCGCTCCTGCGGCCCCAGACGCTAAATTAGCCGCGGCTTCCGTCCATGTCTGGCCTTCATTGCACTGTCTGATGCCCGGTGGCTCGCATGCCGATGTGCCGGCGATCATGGATACAGGCAAGGAGTACATTGGAGGAGCAAGCCAGTACGCCTGCACACTGGATATCACATTCGGCATGAAATATGGCCTTCTCAAGATCGGCGACCACATGCCTCGCGACGCTATGGACTCGGGCATGCGCTCGTTCGTTGACTACGTCAACGGTCCAGCGAGGGAATGCATGTCGCACTTTGACGGAGGGCAGCTGATGTACAACTTTCTGTTCGGAGAGGAAAAGACACTGCTGTGGAACGGGCATCTGGGTGGGTACGATGGAATATTGAAGACGGTGCAGCCCCAGCCAGACGTGCTCATCCAGGCTATTGCTGGGCGGGCGAACTTGAATGGGCGACCGTTTGATGGATCGGCGGCGCAGTTCGCAGTGCAGGTTTCGAGACTTCTAGGAGAGCCGAAGAAGGTGATCTGGTGTTTGCACGATGAGGCGCCGATCAAGCCGTGGACGGTGGATGTTAGCCCAGCTACACAAGCTGTCGAGACGGAGACCAGTTCTGAGGTGACTACACTTCAGCTTGGTACACCTGACGTGCTATTCTGAATATTATTGCAAAATTATCACAGCACAAACAAGGCAGAATCGTCAAAGTAGTTTGCAATATAGTGTTTGTCATAACGCCTCGACTCTCAGCTTTAACGACCTCTTGACACGCGTGAGGCGATTTGATCGGTTGATGTAATGTGACAGCGCTCAATACAGGGGGTGAAGCTTATCACGTTTAATCAAATCCACGAGTCGCGGTGGCGGTCGGCAGAGTGCAAGATGGGAGTTGCTCCTCGGCATCCCTCCGCCCCCGCGACCCCGCCACAATCCCCACATATTTCGGGCTTCCCCACCCCCGCCGCCGCCCCGAGATTTCGGAACCCCAACATTTCCCCTGTTGCTCCGCAGACAGTCCGCAAATTTCCACTTCACTACATCGTTCAACATGCGATCGCGTGCCTCCGCAGTTGCTATCCGAGACAATACTACCGATAACGGTGGCGCCGCCGACGGCCTCGGTGACGGTAATGGCCCCTCATCCTCCCCCTCCTCCTCCGCCTCCGCATCACTGCCGTGTCCCGAATGCGGGCAGACCTTCCGTCGGCGCGAGCATCTAAGTCGACATCTGGACCGCCACTCCGGCCGTCGTTGTCACACATGCAGTATTTGCAACAGAGCCTTCTCTCGGAGGTGTGTATTATCTGTGCCTTGGACAGACTGTGTTCGATATGTCTCGTGTGACGCTTGTGACTGACTCTCAGCGCGGAAAAGGGATACATTGAAACGGCATGTTCGCACACACGGAACTGCAGTGCTCTCTGAATGGACACAAAACAATGACGATCACCTCTCACGAGACCAACGTCGTGCGTGCGAAGCTTGCGCCAGAGCTAAGCAACGCTGCGATGGTCGCAGGCCAGCACCTTGTACCAACTGTACAAACAAAGGTCGTCGCTGCTTATACCAATCGAGTTCTGGCGACGACGACACTATCCTCGTTGCGCAGCCTGTAGCTGGCGGCGAGGCTCCTGCTGCCCTTTCTACGCCTCGCCAGCAACTGCCGCCCATTACTTCGCAATCTTATGTCTCGGACCAACCTTCGCTCGAGCCAGATCTCCTATGGGACGCCCTCCTGACCCCTGCCCAATTCCTGTTTCCGTTCTCGCCGGTGCCTTCTCTTGGAGCTGGCACATCGACAGACCTCTGCTTCGGAGACACCGCTTTGGCTGCCGTCGGTGACTCTGCGGATGACCAGACCGCGCAGAATAGCTTCGGTGCAGTGACAACGCCAAGAACAGGTGTAGAGACCGTTGAGGTCTTTACTGGACCAGAATACCTGACAGCAGAAGAAGAAGACATCCTGATCGCTGAGTACATTCCTCATGTACCTTCTATGACTGTAGAAACACGAGCATACATGATCCAAGCCATCAAGACCCGACTGCCACAGCAAGAAGCCCAAGGGCTTGACGTCAACTTCCCATCTTTGCGACACCTTGATACATACATGCAATTATACTTCGAACACTTCCATCCACGGATGCCTTTACTACACGTTCCGACATTCCAGGCGTCGCCCGAGACTTGGCAGCTGGTGCTCAGTGTGGTTTGCCTCGGCAGTCGGTACTCCTTAGCGCACCACCATCAAGATCATGTTCTACTACTGCAGCGAATTTCCCAGCACATGCTGAAAAGAGATGTAAGGCCCATTGTTGAACTATATAGCAAGATGTTGTGCTGATATAAAATTCAATGTATTACAGATTCGAAAGCTATCGAGTAACGGCGTTTTGGCCTCTGCGCAATCCCTATTGTTGTTTCATCAAAGCCAGTGGCTCTCGGGCGAATGGAACATTGTCATGGGGGTTCAATTCCACCGGAACATCCTTGCCACTCTTTGTCGCCAATTGCTGTCTCGAGAGGGCACTTTAATGCACACGCATACATCCGCCGACGACGCGAACCATGCATGGTCCCAGTGGATACAAGTCGAAGCCAAACGCCGGATCATCCACTTCACTTGGAGTAAGTCATCTTCACTCAGCCCAGTCTCGGTTACAAAACTTACACAGAAAGTGTGGGAATGTCTTCAGGCAACCTTCTTCATGCTTCCCCCTCTGCTCTCAATTGCCGAGCTGCAAACTCCGGTGCCCACATCTGATACGCACTGGTCATCGAGTTACGAGCAGTGGCACCTTCACCCGCCACCGCAGCCTTCATCGACTCTTTGTGCTCTAATTTCACGCATTGGCCTCGGCGATGTAGTTCCGGCGAGCCTGGAGCAACCGGCTAAATCTGCAATACTGCTCTCGGCCATCGTGCAGCAAGCTGCCGAGAGCGATTTGCTACGAGCCATGGGACTTGGCTCTGTTGGCAGTACTGCTGGTCAACCGGGTTCAGCTCTAGGAATGGGGACCATACTCTCTCAGAAAGCTTTCGATGCTTTGTCCCAGGTAGGGTGCTCTCACGCGTTGCGCGAAACGGATGCTGGCACCAACTCGAACGACTTTGCCTTGCTTTCTCGAGTTCTCTCCATTTGCTCATTTACACCTGTGCGGCTACTCAACCTCCACAGCAAATGGCAGGCGACAGAAATAGGTCAAAGCAACGCCCGGTCCGAACTGCTGGACGTTATACCGCAAAATGTCGGCAGAGCAAGGCTCTGCTTGTACTACGCTGCGCAGGTTCTCCAATACTTCCGCACTGCTAGAGTTGCAACAATACTCGACATTCTGAGCGTCCTAATCTGTGTGCTATACATGGTAGCGTACGTGGATATTGTTGAGCAACGAGATCCCAATGCTACCGGAAGTGGTGGGGCCGGTGTCGGGACGTCTTGCACGGAGATCATCCGACTCGACCAAGTCGTTGATGTAGATCTTTTGAACGACTGGTTGGAGGTCAGGAATCATAAAAGACCTCACGTTACTGGGGTCGGTCTCCTACACAGTGGCCGCAGCGTGTCTCGTTTATACAAAGAAGGGTCGCGGATTATGGCAAGCGGGTCCTCGGTCTCGAGGATGGCTAAGGAGATGTCTACTATTTTCGAGTCGCAAGCTAAAGGATATCCTCCAGACCCTCAAGATCACCGACAGGATGAACAGAGCGCGGTATGAAGCCTTTTGAGGTGTATTCGTAGCTTTGTGTTGGTCAGCGGCGCTTACTTTTCATAAATCGCCATACTTCAGACATCTCGGAGGGTTCCTCCCGTTGCAAGTCAGAGAGCTCAGATTTATGCTCAGTCAATTGCGGGGGCGGGGAGCCCGTTCTAAGTTCTAGGAGCAACTTAAGACGAATCTGGGGAATTGCGGAGTAATTCGTATGTAGGATGCTTTATAATACATGGAATGATGCGTCTCTCCCTCGCCCATCTTGCGGTTTTCATTCTTATTATACATTTAAAACCACAAACCTTGCCACAATGCCGCAAACTGCACAACCCTTTTCTGTACCCGTCATATTTACCGAGCTCGACCACGAGCCAAAGAATACCTGGGTTGCCTATGGATCTTTTGAGAGGCGAATTATTGCCAAAGGATGGACCAAAGAAGAAGGTCGCAAGGCTTTTGCGGTCGATACGGTCTGGGAGAAGGATATCCGCATTCCGCTCCGAGATGGTGTCGAGCTCTTGGCTGACGTCTTTCGTCCACTGACATCCGACGACAAGCCTGTCCCAGCAATTATGCCCTGGAGCCCATTCGGTAAGACCGGAACCGGTATGCTGCAGCTCGATATGTTGCCGTGGCGAGTCGGCGTGCCTCGTTCTGCGACTAGTGGTCTGGAAAAGTGGGAGGCTCCTGACCCTGCTGAGTGGGTTGCGCGTGGTTACGCTGTTGTCAACATCGACGCTCGCGGGTCGTTCAAATCCGGCGGTGATCTTCACGTGTACGGGACCCAAGAAGGCCGTGACGGCTACGACTGTATCGAGTGGATCGCACAGCAACCTTGGTGCAATGATAAGGTCGCCATGGCCGGGAACTCGTGGCTTGCGACAACGCAATGGTTCATTGCCGCCGAACAACCTCCTCATCTGACTTGCATGGCACCTTGGGAAGGACTCGGAGACTACTACAGGGAATCTATCTGTCGCGGTGGTATTCCTGACCACACTTTCTGGGACATGTTGATGGAGTGGGCTTGCGGTAAGTGCTGTTATGCTTCTTCCTCTGGGGGCTTTTTGCAAGGCTTCTCTAACGTAAAAATTTCCATAGGACCTGGGATGCGCGAGGACGTCGGTGCGATGGTGGATAAGTATGGTACTTGGAACGACTACTGGGAAGACAAAAAGCCGAAGCTCCGCAACATTACTATTCCGATGTATGCTACTGCCAGCTTCTCGACCGGACTGCATACCGAAGGATCAGTCAGAGGATTCCAGCTCTCTCGGTCGTCTGAGAAATGGTTCGTCTATTGTCAAGTGTGAAAAGTCTTATTATCCACTCAGATTGCTGAAACGCCGCAATAGGTTGCGTTGGACTGCAACCCAAGAATGGCACGACATTTACCAGCAAGAGAATCTTGACGATTTACAGCGATTCTTCGAAAAGTACATGCTTGACGAAGACAATGGCTGGGAGACTACGCCCCGGATTCGATACTCGCTGCTGGGCTACAATCGTCCAAGCGTGGTCAACGAGCCGGCTGCTCAGTTCCCGCCAGCGAAGTTTACGTACGAAACTTTGTTCCTCGACGCGGCTATTGGGGCTCTGGGGCACCGAAAAGCCCCAATTGAGAGCGTGGTCGAGTACCAAGCGGACTCCCCCTCTGACGACGGATGCTCGTTCCTCCATACCTTTAAAGAATACACGGAACTGTGTGGTGTCTCGAAGGCCAAAGTGTACATGTCAACACTTGATCATGACGACATAGTAAGTTTTCCCATTCAGGAGAGGTTCTATGTGTACGTAAATCATATTGCTTGATTCTGAATGACCGCAGGATGTCTACGTCGTGCTACGCAAGCTCGACAAGAACGGTAAAGCACTATGGCATCAGAACATCCCCATGGAAGACCTTCCGACGGGCACAAAAGTGGATGATATTCCAAATGAGAACATCTGGTGGGTTATCACCGTGCTTCATTTCATCATTCATAGTAGGAATCGTGCGCTCCAGGGGCCTCTGACACTGACGAACCATGTACAGGCGCTACATCGGACCCAACGGCCGTCTTCGTGCATCGCATCGTGCCATCGCGAATGAGTCGCTTGAGGGCCTTAGTCAAGACGCATACAAGGAGCTCATGGGCCCCGCGTACGTGTACCATCCACATGCAACACCGCAAGCATTACGCCGCGGCGAAGTCGTCGAGCTTGAGATTAGTCTCTGGGCTGGAGGTATGCTTTTCGATGCTGGAGAATCTATGAGGCTCGAGTTTAAGGGTCGACTCCCGATTGCGCCCGAGTTTGAAGGTCTGGACAAGCGCATGTTGAATCATAATGTTGGGCGGCATAGACTGCACACAGGTGGAAGATACGAGTCTCAGTTCTTGGTGAACCTATGGAGGAGCGGTAACTAAGGACCAGACAGAACCGGTATTTTCCGTAGCTATTATTAGGTGAACATTGCTTAAATCTAGCCAACTAAGACAAATTTACACTAACTTGCAGGTTATTTTTCTCAAGAAGGCTGGTAATAGTCATGTCGTTGAGTGTCAGTTAGCTGAAGGAAATCAACATCATCCTATTAGACTCACCGGCGCATGACAAGATCTCAAGGGACTTTCGGTGTTTTGTTCGTAATTTAAGTGAATCTGTAAAACCAGTCGTCCCAAATGATGCCTTGGCAATGATGACTTGGCAGGGGTTTGCCACAACCTTTCGACACAATAATCTTTGCCTCGGTCCGCCCATGAGCCTATTTCGATCATTGCGCACTCAAGCATTCTGTGTCAGTATTCAGGCCCGACACAATGCGCGGTCCATGGAGACGTTTACTCCGAAGGTACTTGGTTTCGGCACGTCCGTGGGCATATGGGTCGGTATGAACGACATTACAGCGTCTTGGCATGCCGGTGGCATGAGATGTTTAAGTCAACAGCAGGAACAGTACTATGACATCTGGTATTGCCCTTTCTTCCCCTTTCCGAAGCAACAAATTGATGTCTTTCATTAAGCATTTGCGAGTCTGGATAGGGGCGGCTGAGTTGGCAGTGACGATCAGCCCAACCACCGTTCATAGTCAACTCGTTCCTCCCAGTCTGCCACATACGACCATACCCATTGGAAAACTCGGGATCCCGTCCGCTCTCCCATAGATAAGCCAATGAGGGCTGGAGTAGTAGTCGGGTCGGTGACGACCGGCGAATGCCCGGTGTTGTATGTATTTTTTGCGTGTGTTAGGTACTCGTCTCTCAGGTGTTAGTGCCTTCCTTTCAATTCTTGTCGCAACCCACTTGAACTTTTTGTCTTGGGTACGCTGTCTTGCAAAATAGATTCCAGCTGCGTTTACTCGGCAGTGGTGGTTTTAGGTTTTAGCATCCTTTGTGGACAAGGAACTTGGCTGGCCACGATCACAGGAAACCCTAACCCCCTTGGTGACGTGTCAGCCTTTTCTCAGAGAACATTGAGTCTTGGCTGCTGTACTGCTCACAATTGTATTAGGGCATGTAGCTGTAGATGAGCAAGCTGCTGCGGCTCGCGTCTACAAATCCTAATAAGCTAGACGATTGCCTGAGCCGCAAAGCCCTTCGGTTAGTTTAACAACATATTACACAGAACGAATTGCTTGCATTCTCAAAGTCACATTCTTAATTAAGTGAACAAACTGAGATTCATTGAATGATGCATTTTGTGGCTAGAACGAAGATGGTATATTGACGAGTTGAAAAAACAATTGAACGAGTTTAGCAGGTTTGGCAAACGTTACCACTGCAGACCTGCCCTTTGTCCGCGCACGACTCAAACTAGATATCAATTGTCAGCATGACTGGCTCTGAAGATTCACACAATGTGAGGCGATGGACTTACAAAGTTCCATGTCATTTTGTCCCTGCCTGGGAAAACGTTGCACTGTACGATATTGTTCCCAGAGCACCCAAACGCGTCCTTGTATACGCAGTCTTTGCCCTGATCGGCTTGCATCGCGACCGTTTCGCAGTTTCCGGTGTTGCAGACTTGTCCTTTATCGGGGCATGATGTCTCCTATGTAGAAGAGTCAGCTTTGGCTGTTCTTGTTGGAGCATGGCTCGAAGCAGGGAGCTTACAAAGTTCCAGGTCATTCCACTGCCGCCTGGGAAAACATAGCACTTTACAACGTTGTCGCCTGAACAGTCTATGGCATCCTGGGTATCGCAGCCTTTGCCTTGGTCTGCTGCCAATGCGGCCGTGGCGAATAGTGGGAGGAGGAAGGAGAAGCGCATTGTGGAAGTACGATGTGAAAGAGGGTTATTGTTCAATGACGAATGACGAAGTGCAGTAATGACGATGGAGTTGAGGTGATTACGTCTGATCTTTGTAAATGCGGAAAGTCGGGCCCACGCACCTGGGCAGGCCATGTTCTTTAACTCTCTTGACCGGTAACATTAGAGCAACTCCCGTAAACTAGAGTTTGCACAATTTTCGACAACACATCGAATTTGTCTTGGCATTCAGGTACAATCCCATTAGTCGGATAGGCCGACGAGCATAATTGGAACTTTTATGCATAAGCGAGTCAGGAACCGTCAACTGCCTCGCATTTTTGATAGGGGAAATGAAAATCATAGGTGCATTGACATTATTTCCTGAGGCCTTTCACAGCCACGTTGATTAATTCGAGACTCGAGTCAGTTGTAAAAATGTCTATTAGATTGATCTCCTGACAATACACGCCTCTAAATGGGTTCCCCGAGTTTATTCTACCCCAGTGAGCCTAAATTACAGGCTAAACTTACCTCTACCGGTGCTTCAGACAGAGCACATAAAGTCTACAGCTCAGAACCCTCCGGCTGTGCTGAATCATGTTGCTGTCGAGAACCGAGACCGAGTCTTTGGAATAAAGACATAACAACTGGCACAACACATCACCAGGTCTTTCAGCGCACATCACGTCTCTCCACTATTCAATTCATCTTCTACCTCTGAGAAACCATGAAGCGCCACATCGAACTCAACAGCTTGCGAGCCACTGCCGCGGCCTTCCTTCTTGTCCAAGGCGCCAACGCTGGCAAGGTCTACTGCGCCAATGCAGAGGAAAAAGTCGTAGCCGAATCAAATTGCGACGGCACCGCACCACCAGGAACTTTCTACATGTTCAACAGCGAAGAAGAACTCGGCATCGGCTCAAAAGTCTCCCTAAAGAACGCCGAAGTATACGACAGCAACGGAGCATTCGAGAAGCGACACGAACTATTCCCGGCCGACGAGCCAATGCAAGATCTCGAGGACAATGGTTTTGGGAAAAGAGCCTGTGGAACCGGATATGGTGGTGGTTACCGTGGGGGCGTATTTATTCCTATTGTTGTTCCCGTTATTGTTGGCGGTTGAGTAGGCGCACCGCGCGCCTCCCCAACACACAAACTTGTCCCCTCGCGCTTCAGCTGAGGATGGTCAACCGAGCGATACCCCTGAGTTGAAAAAGCAATAAATCTGATTCGTTACATCTTCAAACTTCAGCGCCACAGAAACAGAATGTGACTTTCTTGATATCGTGTGATCAGCCAGAGACAACCTGTGAGCCTTACCCTGTCCTACTCTTAGCCAGGCTGTTAGAACATCATTACCGTTCCTGCCGGTTGTATCGCATTTAAGATTGTACTTCAAGGCCGTTCGTCTCATGTTCGTCTCATGCTGGCAACTTTGATAACACACTGATCACCCTGCTGCCCTGCGCTGGCGCAGTTGCAGGGCCCGAAAGGCCCCCACGACATGAGCACACTTAAGCACTTAAAGAGCCCACATGCTGCGACTTCTTTAAAAATAGCCTATTTCAAGGGTCCATTAGAAGCCGAGCTGAGCTGGGTCGCTCGTAAGTGGATCGAGTTGCGAATGGTGTCTCGATTACTCATCACCCACCTGCAGTAGCCCCTTTGAGAAGGACCTTAAGGGTAAGAGACATTTTTGTCTCGACAACTCTACAACTTTGCGTACACGAGCCAGTCTTTAGGAACCTTAAGTGAGACTAATGTCAGCTTATAAACACGAAAAAGGGTAAGACTATTTGTTGCTGGGTGGTTGTAAGTCAAAGTTGGTCTTACTTGCAGGTGCAGCTGCCTAAATATCTAGCGCCACGATGCAACCCAAGGGAGTGTGTGCTTAGTTACAGAAAGACATCGTGGAGTGACAAATGTTGGGCCGACATTCTCGGAAAGACTCGGAGTCATAATGTTTCTTCCATCGAGCCTCTGTCCATTGGCCAGCAGTTGTTCAAGTTCAGCCGTGGATGATGGACGTGGAGACGAGTCGTCAGTTCGGAGAATGGGGAAGCCAAAGATTCTTGTCGTTTGTATGACCTCCGTTGCTGTTTGGGTATAAATAACATAGTATTTCCCCCTCTGGGCTGTTTGTCTTCACCAAGTCTGGAACTGCCATCACAGATTCCTCAGAACATTTTCCACCCGCACAACGAACAATCTCAATCTCAGTTACTCGCAATGAAACTTTCTTCCATCTTCCTCTCCGCGGCCGCCGTTGGCTCAGCCCTGGTTGAAACCATTCAGATCCCCGACCTCGCTGATTGGAGCTACATCATCAGCATTGACGGAGAGGGCAAGCCGACTTGGACCGACATTACTGTCAACACTACCAACTCTGCCCCGGCCACTATCCCGAAGCGTGATGGTGCCAGCAACAGCTTCCACGCTAACAAGCGGTACAACTGGCCTTCTGGAACCTACCCGTGGTGCCCCGGTGGGGACTGGTTCTTGGAGAACGACTTCTACCAGCACGGTTGGAACGCGTTCTATGCCCAGTGCAAGGCGAACGGCGATCACAAGTTCCCTAAGAACACTGTATTCGCGAATTACCAGGGAACCTCCGTCTCGTACATGTGCGCGTACACTACGAACCCGTGCAACGTCAACGAGTGGGCTGATGCTGTTGGCTGCTGGGCCGCTTCCAACTGCAAGGGCCGCAGCAATGGTTGGATGGAGCCTGATATGTTTTCAGACAATCCTTCAATCCGTAATGATGACCATTGAACTGACCATTGAATACAGGATATCTCCATGTCCCGGGATGGAACAAGGTGAGAGGTTAAGGAAGTCTCCGAAGTTCGATAGAAGCTAATTTCGAATACAGAGATACGGCTATGCCAAGTCGGGAGCTTCTATCTGCTGAAGAGAATGCCCTCCGCAATACTGTCCCTTGAAAGTCCGTATTAGGCAACCAACGTCATTTTTAACAATGTTATCGCTCACCACAGACACTTCCGTTCACTTTGGCACTTAATTCAGGCATTTGGGAGAGATCGTATTGATTCATCTGAAGGCGCCGAGCTTGTGGTATGTGGACTTTTGACAGTATTAGCGCTGCAACTGAAGCAACTGGTAGTCTAGTCATGTCAACTGCTTCATCAATCCATAGTCCATACAGATATACGCACTCTTGAATAAGCCAGAACTCATGCGATCATTAGTGTGCTATGTTCAACGTTGATACGTACTGAAAGTGAGGTTCTGAATATCGGAACCGACCGCGAACCGCATACATGAGGTCAGCCAAACCCTTTCTTCAACCGACAATGACCTTAGTACTTCTTCTCAAACTTCAAATCAATGACATCCTGAGGCTTGATAGCCTTGACTCTGCTCCCTCTGATATCCGTCCTGTTAAGTAGCTTCTCAAACACAGGGGCGAACTCCCTGCTAGTAGTGATCGGGAAACCGTGGAAGTTTGTCATGCCCGGCTCAACCTCGAGCTGAACCCGGTAGGCGAGGTAGACTTCATTGAAGCGGATGTTGGTGTCCTCGTTCTCGCGAGCCGCCGCGACGGCAAAGCTGAAGAGGGCGCCCTGGGTCACGGCCGGGGCCACTCGAAGACCCCACTCGCCCTGAGCGCCGGTGCACATCGTCCAGGTCGTCCTAGGAAAGCCCTGGTCGAGCAGGTAGGGAACAGTAGCACGGTAAGCAACTGAAATCAGTGCGAGTTAGTTGTTGATATACTTATTGAACACGTGAGTTTTCGAGGTTGTACTGACTGATGTAGGTCTCAAAGTTCGCGGTCATACTCGCGCGGAACGCGGCCACGTCGAGGTCTAGGATCTTTGCGTCCGCGTAAACCCAGCCAGCTAACAAAGATATTTCAGCTTTATGGTCTAGCGTTTCTGAACTTTTGATGAAACTTACGCGAGGCCCAGACGTGTTGGAAAGAAGGCAGCTTGCCCTCCCGCACTTGGTCGACCACCCCCTTAATCGAGTCTTCCGAAGTCGTGTCGGCCTCGACCGTCGTGATACCCTCGCGAGTGCCGACGTATTTGAAGATCTTCTCCGCGCTTGCCTCGTTGCGTACGATAGCAATAACATTGTGATTGGCGTTGAGGGCGCCGATGATGGCGGCGATGCCCATGTTGCCAGAGGCGCCAAACACGAGAACAGTTTCGGTCATGTTGTCTTCGATCTTGATGCGTCGTTGGTAAAGTGCGCGTTAGTCTGTGACTGATGATAAGAAGTCCATCTCAGCGATCTCGATGAACTCCAGGCCTTTATATGACCTCACTCCCGCTCGCTATCACCATTGCTCAACCGAGTCTCTCGCTAATCCGGACGAGCGGCCGGATACGACCCAACTGAATACTAAGCAGCTTACACAGCAGACGGCGCAACCCGGAAATTCGTCGATGTTGAGGTGGTAGCTTTTTATTTTGCAAAGTATTCCTCGGTCTTTTCGCGTGTTAGCAATGGCCGAAAAGGCCGTATGGTGGTGATTTGAGTGCTCGTAGACCGAAATGTCCGTGCTGCATGGGTTGACGCGGTTCGCAAACACGCGGGGTTCCATGATTAATAATGAGTCATCTTACTCCGAAGGCAGCGGTATAAGACGGCGCAACCCTACCCAAGCATGAACAGTTCTAAGGTCAGAGTACAATCGTGTACCGGCAAGCGTTTGAGGGCCGTGACGAGGTCTGCCGGAAAATCGAACAGTCCCCCGGCCATGCTCAGACGAAATCTGGTTGAATAACCTTGCGGAAGGGTACAAGTTCATTCGACAAAGCTTTCAGAACGCGTATGGAATCAGAATGGTGCGTTGTCGGTAACTCTGTATACAGTTTCGAGTTCGGCATCCCACTCCGTTAGTAGAGGGCCCGGTTCATTTCCCCCGGTGTGAACGGATCGGCACCCGCTATAAAGCCCCACAGGGACCGACGCAGCTCCGCCGGCCGGGCAGGCAGCCAAAGACATGCTGACCTTGGTTAGCTCTAAGGAATGAGCAACAACAATGTATCTGATCGTTTCTCCCTAAAAAGCCATGGAAAGACGCTGTGGTAGTATTCGTGAGAAATAAATCACAATGTCAGAGCCCTTTGAGCCTGACGTGTGAATAGCGTCTGTGAGTGTTCCAACAAAATGTGATATCAGTTTCTGGGAATACACCTAATAATATTCAAAACTAGTCAATTGGCTAACTTTACTCAAGTCCGGGACATATCATCTACGTGTGACGTTACATGCTTTCAAATCTACGACCGATCATATGTCTCCTTTTTCCATTTCTCGACTAGTGCCTGTTTCTTCTCTTCGCTCAGTCCGGTAATTCTACTGAAGTCGTAGCCCTCTCGGGGCCAGTAGCCGTCAGCACCTGCCAACCAGAGGTCGGCTCTCTGTCTTTCAGATCGTTGGACATCCTCGTCGGTCCAAGAGGCTCCGAGCCGTTGGGCGGAAGGCCCTTCTCGTCTAATGGCCGAGGATCTGCCTCGCAACCGCATCTCGTGCAACTCATCGACATCCCAAATAACGTAACCACATTCCCAGAAGCCTTGGTCCAAGGCGTTGAAATTTGTGCTCCAGATTCCATCGGTCCAGTGCGTGGCCAACCACACGCGGAATGGAGTCGAGGAGAGTGAATCTTGTGGTCCATCCATTGGCCCGGCTACTAGATCTAGTTTGCCCGCTTGATAAATTTGAGACAGCTCCGCATCCTCTACTATATTGAGGGCAAACAGCATTTCCTGATCGTAATAGTCGTCTGCAACTACCGTCTGACACAGCTGTTGGAAAGGCTGGTAGTCGCCATCTACCATCTCAAAGTCGAGTAGATCTAGCAGTTTAAGTCTTTGTTCGTAAGTTTTTGCGTTCATGACCGACACCAGAAATGGAAGACCATTGCAAAGCTGCAACTCAGACGTAAGCTAGGGTGTCTATAACTAGTCTCTGAGAGATTGAATACACGGAAGGACTTGGTGCGTAACTCACATAGCTTTGGACTCGGTCCAACTCCTGAGGGTCACGTCGCCATTGCACGGGAAGTTCGCCCCACACGACGTCATGTGCAGCAAGCTCATCGTATGCTCGGGTGCTAGTTAGTGATATTGGAAGCTGAAACGATACCTTCTACACATACCAGTAATGACCTTGTTCTCGAGATAATGGTACACGCAGATAAGTTGCTCGTTGACCCATGGCGAGAATTCTGTAAAGAAAGGATGTCTATGGCGGAAGTTATAGCCGAAGTACGGGATTAAATCCCTCTTAGAACCCTTTTTTCCGCAGTATAGGTTACACATGATTTGGTAACGATAGAAGGCCCTGTCCAGACGGAACGTTTCCCGCGGGCTTGGATGTCCCGCATGCTCCAGCTCGAATCTTTCGACAAACGCGGGAATCGCCTCTCTGGCAAAACCATCACGGAGAGACTCAACGGCCGCATGATTCCTGCTAAGGAATGCGTAGTCGTCTAGAGACAGATCGATGAGAGCTGCTGCGGCACGGCGAGGCTCAGATATGCCCCGGGTGAGATCTTCCAGCAAACTATCGATGTCATCTTCAGCATCGCCGATGAGCTTTGTCGACCCGAGAAGTGCAAGAGCGAATGGCAGTGTGATGTCAGAAATCTGATTTGAGATGATGCCGCGGACTACGGAGTGAATGTTGTCTTTCAGAGCATCGTGGAATATGCGATGGCTTAGGATGGCGAGCCCGACCTGTTGGATAGAGGGCAGGTGGGTAAGAATGATGGCTACCACATGCAACGGCACCCGTTGAAGTGGACTCGGTGCCATTTTCAATACATACGGCCTCGTGAGTTTTGCCAAGGGAAAGGACAATAAAAAAGAGAAGAAGGATGAAAGCGGCAAGAAAGATGGGCTGGGTATGAACATAGAAAGCGACAGGCTATCTGAGTCAATGCCGACGCAGGCAGCAGGCAACCATGCCAAGAGCGGGGAGGTGTATTTACTGCCGGCGAGGTATTGACTGGTTGGTTTAAGTGAGGCTGAGAACAAACAGAAACTGGATAGCTGATTCGCTGCACCCCGGCCATGAACACGTCTCTCTCACAGCGATCTTGAAGTCGTCAAAAAAATTTCAGCTTCTTGCCCGCTCAAACTGTAAAGTTCAAAGATAGGCCGAGTTTGGTATATGAGTAAGAAATCTAGAAATTAACTTGCTGCCGACATTTGGAATATATCTTTAAACAATTTGAATAACTCCTATATATATACGGTTGATTCGCATGAGAAATCAGGGAGTGGGACGAGTGACTCAAGAATGAGACGCGCGATGGAATTCACCAAGGGGGTTGCCTATATAGTCTCGATTGGTGTTGTGAAGGCCTAATTCTGTCGGTAAAGGGGACGGGGTTTTGTGGTGACCGGTGAGAACAGGCCGCAGCCCCACTCCGACTGGCGGCTGGTAGATGTATGGCACTGAACCATCATTCCGAAGCCTCGGGCGAGGAAACGGATCGTTGAATTTGAGGACTGCTTCTGCAGACCGCTAAGACGCATTATGGAAGAAACATACCAATGAGAATCGAGAGATACAAAAGAAGCGGAGGAAACATTTCCGCCATAGGTCCATAGCACAGTGAGAACAGATGGACACGCCCTTCCTGGATAACCATCACCTTCAGCTAGGGGGTAAGGAGGCCAGCTTTTGCGCCCGAATCAGTTTCAGCTCTTTGCCATGGACAGGCGGCTAGGTAATTCCAATCGGCCACGTCCTTCTACGACCGGTTCTTAGCGGGTCATCTTCGACCAGTAACGAAAGTTCTCGCTCCGGCCGACGACGCTGGTCTCCGAGTCGCGGCTTTCTGGGAGATCCGCCCGTGTTCGGGTGAGATCTGCTACCCGCCGAGCCAAGATCCGAGTGATCTCGAGAGATTGGGTTGTCAACCCCCGGTTGATGTGACGTTCGAGAACGGATGCATTGCTCCGACCACTAGTGCTACCCGGCTAGAAGACAGGAGCTTCCCCTCGCCATATGGGTCGACTCGAGACAACGGCAGATACTTGCGAATTTTCGCAATGAAATGAATTGACCAGGCAACTAGCTTATGTTTGCGAACAGCAACTTCATGTTCACTTGCGAAGCCGAAGACATCTGCCGTCATTACTGGGTTTGCCGTCAAAGTCTTCAACAACTAAGCTAGGCAGAGCCCCATGTAACTCTGCATAAAGCCCGATTCGACCTCTACACAACCTTGAGGGTTTCCATCGTCTTTGTCATCGTTTCCGCGCAGCGCCAAAGGCGGGCAAATGTTCCGCAGCAAGCCCAGTCCGTTTCCTGTGGCTGGGAGAAAACGGCAGCCAGCCATCTCCAGTCAATTGGCCAATTGCGTCAGCGGATCGTCAGGAACTGGATCTAGCGTTTAGAATGTTGGCGACGGGTGGGTGTCGCGGTGGAGAACCACGGAGCCGAAAAGTGGACATGGAATGTCATCGTTGACCAGGCAAAATGTGCGGCGTGCCATCGTTTGCCCATCTCCGCGCAGCAGCTCAAAAACTGGAGATGATGGCTCTCGGTGTACCGCTAGCGATATCGGGTCCGACCCCGCAGGCCCCGGCAACCGCGAACCGACAGCCGCTAAGCCGATCGACGCGGACGTCGGGGGGCCCTATCCGTACCCCACCAGCCCTGACCGAGCTGACCGACGACGTTTGTCCATGCTTTCGCGGGAGCGATGGGAGGCAGATTTGGGGTCAAGGTTAAGCGGGCATGATCTGCGAGCTGTCAAACTTGCTGCTGTCGAGGATCCTGATCCAGAATATTGGGTTCATGTTGGTTGGAATGAAGCGCGGCTTTGTAAGACACGCGAACGCTACATGTGACTGCGCCAAGCAAGACGTTGGGCGCCGTGGGATCACGACATAATCATCACCGCAGACAAGTCTGTTGGAACCAGACATCTATCGCTGCTTCCCTGTGTGATACAGAGCGATTTGCTTCTTGGTATGTATTGCCAAGGCGAGTAGCTCCTCGGTGCTCTTAGCCCATCCCGCGAGTAGGGCGGGAGGAGGTCGAGTTTAACGGGTGGTTAGCCCGCAGCCAAGAGACTCGGCACCAGCACGCCAGACGAGGCTGGGATTGCAACTTTGACGAATTCGCTGCATGTCTCTTCCAACAAACGTGGTCATGCTTCGCAATTGGCTTTTGGGCTAAGGGAAGACAGCGTGGCGCGGGGACCCTGAAGGACGAGTTCGGTGAACAAGCCACATTTGGCGGGGTAATTATCTCGCTCTATCAACGCACCGCAAACCAGACCCCGGCAGGACACCACGTCGTTGTCTCGTCGTCTGATCGCAGCTGGCGCCTGTTAAGGTTGTTTCTCTTGCAGCTGGCTAGGCGTAGCTCAGAACACGAGGCACAAGCAACCACAAGGTGTCGTCTCTCTCGCGGCGGGCTTACAAACCTTTGCGCCCATTACCAATCCGTCGTGTCTCCGGTGTGCAACGGATGGATGCCGGAAGACCGAGCCGCCGCTCACGAAGACTTGCGACACAACAACGGAAAGGGACCCCACGGCTCCATGGATCTCCCATGGGTCGTCATCGGGGTTCATTGTGTCAGCCATGCGTGGGTTCAGACTTTTTTATCCCTCCCGCGGCTGCACCACGAAAATGGCCATCTCCATTGGGACGGGGAGGATGGATCTTACGGGCACTTATCGTGGCGATACATGACTTATGCGTCGCTACAGAGTGCTAAACACGCCGCCAAGGGGGGGTACATCTGCAAGGTAGCGATCACGTCATTTGAGCTAAACAGCCTCCATTTTTACCTTGGACAATGGGCATGCAGCACCAGCAACCGCAGACGACAGCAACGCCGATTTCACGCCGGAGGGACACTTGAGGGACAATTTTTTTTCTCTTTACGTTTTGAGCCCGCATTTCGCATTGAGGAAATAAAAAGACACCGTTGCGCCCCTCTGCTCTGCCGCATTGTCTCTTCCTCCTGCTGGTTCTCTCCTGTGTCTCTGTCCTCTTCCTCCTCTGCAACTCTCCCTCGACCAAGCCAATTGGTTGTATTGTGTCTCTTCTGAGCTTTTCAGGAGCTTCGTATACCCCCTCTAGCGTCTTTGTTTCTGCTCAATCCCGAGTCTTGTCTTTGCCCCGCGCAACTACTCTCAACACTTCACATTCACAATGGCCAACTCTCCCCACGGCGGTGTCCTCAAGGACCTCTTCGCGCGCGATGCGCCGCGTTCCGCTGAGCTGCTCGCCGAGTCCGAGAAGCTCCCCTCGCTCGTCCTGACCGAGCGCCACCTCTGCGATCTCGAGCTCCTGCTCAACGGTGGCTTCTCCCCCCTTGAAGGTGCGTTGTGTTTTGCTGCTGCTGCTGCTGCTCCCTTGCTCGTCTGCGATGGTGGGGTTGTTGCTACCTGCTGCGGCTGCCGCTGGTGCTGCTGCTGGACGGAGACGACCCCGCCATGATTTTTTGGAGGGGCAATTTGTGCCCCACGATTACGTTGCGCTGTGGAAAAAAACAGTGGGAACCATGAACTGACCGAGGCATTCCCGCATCGCAGGCTTCATGACCGAGAAGGACTACAACGGCGTCGTCAAGAACAACCGCCTCGCCGATGGCAACCTCTTCTCCATGCCCATCACGCTCGATGTGTCCCAGAAGACCATTGACGAGCTCTCCATCAAGCCCGGCGCCCGCATCACGCTGCGCGACCTGAGAGACGACCGCAACCTGGCCATCCTCACCGTCGAGGATGTCTACAAGCCCGACCGCACCGTCGAGGCCATTGAGGTCTTTGGCAGCGACGACGACACCCACCCCGGCGTCAAGCACCTCTTCTCCAACACGGAGGACTTCTACGTCGGCGGCAAGCTCGAGGCCATCCAGCGCCTCGCCCACTACGACTTCCTCGACCTGCGCTACACCCCCGCCGAGCTGAGGCTTCACTTTGAGAAGCTCGGCTGGAACAAGGTCGTCGCCTTCCAGACCCGCAACCCCATGCACCGCGCCCATCGCGAGCTGACCGTCCGCGCCGCCCGCTCCCAACAAGCCAACGTCCTCATCCACCCCGTCGTCGGCATGACCAAGCCCGGCGACATTGACCACTTCACCCGCGTCCGCGTCTACAAGGCCCTCCTGCCCAGATACCCCAACGGCATGGCCGCCCTCGCCCTGCTGCCCCTCGCCATGCGCATGGGCGGCCCCCGCGAGGCCATCTGGCACGCCATCATCCGCAAGAACCACGGCGCCACCCACTTCATTGTCGGCCGCGACCACGCCGGCCCCGGCAAGAACAAGAACGGCAAGGACCACTACGGCCCCTACGACGCCCAGCACGCCGTCCAGAAGTACTCGGACGAGCTCGGCATCCAGATGGTCGAGTTCCAGGAGATGATCTACATCCCCGACCGCGACGAGTACCAGCCCGCCAACGAGATCGCCGCCGGCACCCACACCGCCAACATCTCGGGCACCGAGCTGCGCAACCGCCTCAAGACCGGCAAGGAGATCCCCGCCTGGTTCTCCTACCCGGAGGTCGTCAAGGTCCTGCGCGAGCAGAACCCCCTCCCCGCCCAGAAGGGCTTCACCATCTTCCTGACGGGCTACACCAACTCGGGCAAGGACCAGATCGCCAAGGCGCTGCAGGTGACCCTCAACCAGGGCGGCGGCCGCTCCGTGTCGCTGCTCCTCGGCGAGACGGTGCGTTCCGAGCTGTCGTCGGAGCTGGGCTTCAGCCGCGAGGACCGCTTCCGCAACGTGCAGCGCATCGCCTTCGTCGCGTCGGAGCTGACCCGCGCCGGCGCGGCCGTCATCGCGGCGCCCATCGCGCCGTACGAGGACGCGCGTAGGCAGGCGCGCGAGCTCGTCGAGAAGAGCGGGCCCTTCTTCCTCGTGCACGTCGCCACTTCCCTCGAGTACGCCGAGAAGACGGACAAGCGCGGCATCTACGCCAAGGCGCGCGCCGGCGAGATCAAGGGCTTCACGGGTGTTGACGACACCTACGAGACCCCCTCCAAGCCCGACCTCGTCGTCGACGTTGAGAAGCAGACTGTGCGCTCGATTGTCCACCAGATCGTCCTGCTCCTCGAGAGCCAGGGTCTGCTTGACAGATTGTAAAGGGAAAGCGCATTCGTTTTTGGGAGGGGCATAGCGTATCAGAGATGAAATGAACACACACCGGGTGGGCAAAGACTTTTGTTCACGGAGTTGATGAGAAAAAAGACTTACATGGATATGGGTTTTTAGAAAAAGCCGTTGGGTTTTTGTGTTTTTGGATTTTTTTCATATATAACATACACTTGAGATGAATATCATGGATATGGATATGGATGGCATTTGGCATCTAGCCTTTCCCCCTCTAAACAGGGGGAGAAGAGAGAAGAGGATTGAATTGACGAATATGATTGAGCAATTGTTAGTATTCACGTCTCTCGCTGCATGGTGATGATATTTTAGAGTTCCTTATCGCGATCGTATTGTTTAGTCTCGCATTCGAGTTCCGATTGTCGAGGCGATCAGATTTGATAAGCATGGACGACACGGCGTTGCAGGGCGGACGGACGGACCCCCTTCCCAGGACAGGAACCCGAACGATCGCAAACGGCCGAGCTCAAGTGCATGATGCATTCCCGCTGACGGGGGTTCAGAGACGTGAGTTCAGACTTGGTGGAGGGTGGAAGTTGGTTCGGTTTGAGATGTTGGTGTCTGTACTGCTGCCGTGTGCGTGTTGCGGTTCAAGGTTAGAGTGATGGTGGTGATGGTGATGGTGGTGGTGTGGTACGGCCTGGCTGCAGTGGTGGAGTGGGGGAGACACACGGTTGGGCGCTTAGCTTGACGCGGGTATTGGGCGGGAAGGGCCATTCTTGGTGCCCGACGATGGGGTTGGCGCATTCGTTGGCGGGTAGCAACACATGGAGAGGTGGTATTGATGGGATGGGCATGCAACCGATGTGAACTGGTGAGGGGTTTAGTTAAGGTGTGTTTTATTTTAGGAAGCGGTCTTCTTTTCGGCGTTGAGGGGTAGTTCCGATCTTGGTGATCATGGGTGGTGGTGGTGGTGGCCTGCTGTGCTCTTTGAAATTATGGGATTACAGAGACAGAGAACGTTAGGACTGCGAGACAGGTGCTGCGGTCGGTGAAGTGAGACGAGTGCTTCGGGATGGCAGGTGAGAGAGCTGTGTGAGGCAGATATCTGATGGTGTTTGCCGGATTAATACCATGGTACCAGAAAGAAGCTACGAGAGCTGTCTCGCGGGGTGTCAGACCCGTGGCTCGTTTGCCTTGGGCCGAGACATGGCATCGCGACCATTGACCGAGCTGCCACTTACTTACCTACCTTAGACCCGCGGCTTCGATCAGGAACAGATGGTCATCTGCTACCTTACCCAGAGACATTCGTTGTGTAAAGCAGAGTAGCCGACAGCTCCGCGTACCTGACGTGGGGCCCAAGACCAGTTGGTTTGCAGCAAAGCGATGCGATGTACGGGCCAATGATTTGCAGATGCGATCCAATGGGCGGTGTCCTGCTTGCCTGCCTGTCTTACCTTGGCCGTAGTGTAAAGCATCTGTGCCTGAAGCTTCTCACCCGTCTCCAGGTGTGTCTTTCTTGCCTTGACCAGCAGCTCAGACGGGGCTCAGGAACGCAAACCCACGGGCCTTTTCCGCCATCCCCGGAGGCTTCTTCAGATTCAGCCAATGTTATGCCTTTCGGAAACATGCGGAAAATGCGCCACTCGCTGGGCTTCCTTAGTCGGGTTTGCCGGCGACCGTCCACTGCCTGCCAGCCACGCCCGTCGGATGAAGGATTACAGTGTGCAGTTTGCAGTGCGTATGACGATGCGGTGGTTCAGTGCCTGAATTGATTGACCTTTTTGCCGGGTGACTTGGATCTGGGCCAGGCCCGAGCTTCTGGCAGTGACCGTTGTGGGGCTCAAGGGACCTCACCACTTGAACCACTTCACCTCTCACACACCACCACTCAGCCCAGTACGGATGCACTAAACCTGCGACTCTGCCAAATGCTCAGCCCGGGAAGTTGAATGCGCCCGCCACGTCAGGATCTGGCCACTGTGCAAGTCAGCTGTTCTGTGTCTGTCTTATGGTTTGTTTCTGGCGGGAGTAAAGAAAAGAGGGAAGGAAAACAGTTTGCAGCCAACAGCCAGCAGCCAGCAGTAAAGTGAGTGACTTGTGTCACCGCCCCAGCCCTTTCACATCCTGACGGGAGGGACAAGTTCCCACTCGCCCCCACAGCCCAGCCCGTCGACGGCCAGGTTGCCAGCGTCTAGTGTGCAGCATCTTCCCACCGCCCACCGCCCTCCGCGTCCACCCCCTTCCCAAGTGCGTTCCCAAAGTGCGTTCCCTTCCCTCTTCAGTGACGGGTGATCCACACTTGCCGGCCCTGCCCAGCCTGTCCAGCCTACCAGATCCGTCCCAGGCATCGAAGCCCGCAGCACCAACGCTGGCAACGCAGCAGCCGACAGGGGTTGTTGCCTTTGCCTTTGCAGACCACTTACCACAAGAGAAAGGACACTCACTCGTGGAAGGTACGCCAGTACGGATACAGTACAGAGTAAGGTACTCTGCTGTGTGCTGTTCCATTCTCAATTTTTTTGGTCGAATCACACCCGCCCGAGCTGCCTTGTGTCAACGAACACCTCCTCCCTCGCAACCGCCCACCGCCCATCGTACGTACGGCTCCTTCTCTCCTCCGTCTTCCTCTGGCCGCTCTTGCCTCGCTCCTGAAGCTCTGCTACCTCACCATACATCATCCCGACAGCTGAAACCAGCCTCGACAGCGAACGTCACTGACGACGGGACAGACACTAAATCTTCCAGAACCCTGAACCATCGACCAACGCTCGCTCAAAACAGGGGGGACTAAGGAAAAAAGTCACCGCAATCCCCGGTTTTTAACGACTGCCGAGTCGCTTTCAACCTCTTTTGATCGGTGAACCCCAAACCAGGTCCTGCCTGCTTCCTACCCGCACCTCTTCACAAACTCGTCCAAAACCTTGACCTCGACGACGGATCGCCCGCCGACGGGCCCCGAAACCTTCCCACCCACCATCTCCTCCCTCGACAAACAGGTTTATTCAATCCCTCCTCACCCGTCGCCCGACGACGCCCACGCCCACGCCTAAGCCTCGCCGCGCAGCTACCTGAGCTTCCGGGCTCGCATCAATGCGCCAGCCACCATGTCTTCCGTAAACCGTGACGTCGATACCGTCGTCGACGACGTTGACAAGCTCCCCCGCGAGAAGAAGTCCTCCCGCAGCAAGTCGGAGCGCAGCCTCAGATCCGACAAGGGCGACAAGGAACACCGCTCCTCCCGTGTGAGCTCACGATCCTCGAAATCGAAAATGGTCGACGGCAGCGGCCTCGGAAGCGATACCCACTCGCGTTCCCACTCTCACCGCCGCCACCGCACCCGCGAGGAACGAGACCGCGATCGCGACCGCAGAGACCGGGACCGAGACAGAGACAGAGACAGAGAACGCGGCCACGACCGCTCCTCCTCCATGACCGACCTCGTCCCCGAGCTGGCCAGAACCTCCCTGACCAACTCTACCGATCGCGTTTCCGTTCCCTACCCGACCTTCAGCAAGGCGCACAGCAAGGAGGCTGTCCGCAGCAAAGATGACGTCTCGGCCGTCGCCGAAAAAGAAAAGCAGAGAGACCCCTTCACCCCCGAGGCGACCGACCTCGGACAGAGCGATGTCCACCGATCCAAGAGTGTAAACGATGCCTCGCGCAAGGTGTCGACCAAAGAGAGGCCTCCCAGCCCGCCCGAGACAGACTTGTCCGACAAGAGACGATCTGAGACGCCCGAGTCGTCGCGCAAGGAGCGTTCAAGCTCAAGATTAACCGAGAAGAGGGATAGGGATGACCGACCGATCTCGCGACTGAGCGGCCTTTCGATCTCGCGGTCCGGATCTAGAGCCGACGAAAGATCCCGGGTGAGCTTCAAGTCCAAGAGTAGCAGTCAGGCCACCTACGTCAAGTCGCCCTCCTTCCCTCCCGGCGTGCAGGAGAGCCTCAACATCAAGCCGAGCAGATCTTCCTCCAAGCGCAGTTCGTCGAGCAAGAAGAGCCGACGATCCGATATCCAAGATGGCGACTCGTCCCCGGAGAGCGTTATGGATTCGTCCCCCAAGACCCCGACCCAATGCCCGAACTACCCCCCGCCCTTGCCGCCGGACCAGAAGCCGCACCCTGGATTGGCTCAAGTGTATGCTGAAGAGATCACGCCCTCGGGCACCCCGGCGACCGACCTTCCTGGACCTCCTCCCCCGCCGCCACCTCCTCCGCCTCTGGACGTCCACGAGGCGCCTAGAGTCGACTACCTCTTGCAGAACGGCGGGCTGCTTCAACCTTTACCAAAGACGTTTTTGTCTGTCCTTCCTCGTCAGAATGGCGCCAGGCCTTCCAACCCGCCTCTCGTTGGCGCACAAACGCTGTTTGCGCCTTTCTTCAACTTGCTGGATCAGTACAACTCAGTCCTAAACAGAAATGGCTCGGTAGCCGTTGCAACCGGTCACCGATCGGTTGCCCGTAGACTGCTGGACCGCCTTGAGAATGTGTTCTCTCGGGAACTGCCCGAGTGTGGATGCACCTGCGTTTTGTGCGAGAGAGGGCCCGATATCCAGCACCGCGGCCTGGGCTGGGGCGAGGTTCTTGAGTGGGTTAGCGGTCGCATCGAGCTCCCACAATGGCCTCCCTTTGACTTGGCGACCTTGGGGTCTGCCGCTGCGGACATTGCCGCGGATCTGCCCCCTCGTCCCGACTCGCCCATCCAGATCGATCCCGATATCGCCGAGGAGTTCCGCGAGCACTACCTCCAACGGTCTAAGAAGGTCAGGGGAGCTGTGGACAAGTGGTTGAACAAATGCGGTGACTCGACCGCCCCGACGCCCCAAGACGTTGACGACGACACACTCACGTTCGCCATGCTTACGAACCTGGACCCTGAGGATCAGCCGTATTTCAACGCCATTCTCACCGGCTCTAGCCAGCTCAAGCCCACGACGAGAGCCCCTACACCCTCTCACTCTCACCGTCCCCGCCCGGACTTCGTTATCAAGGCCGGTCTTTCCCTCCAGCGTCTATATCGCTTGCAACAGACGCCCCGCGATGCCGAAGTCGCAATGTACCTCGTCAAGAACCCTCATACCCACGATCTCGTCGTGACAATGTCCGATATCAACACCCAGGAGTGGGAGATCTTGACTTCGGGAAGATTCGATGGCTTCTTGTGGTCTGGCGCCGACGGAGACGACGTCAACACCCCGATCGCCGACTCCCGGGGAGCCACTCCCGCGAGCGGCTACTTCCCCTCTCGACCTTCGACTGGAGGGCCTTCTCGCAACGCCACCCCGTACTCTCGTGGCGCCACTCCAGCTTCCTTCGTGAGCGGCATGTCAGCGGCCGCGAACCGTCAGGCAGTGTCCCGTGATGAGGAGATGGAGATGGCCGTCTTGGCGGAAGTGGAGCGTGAGATCTACCAGGGTATGGAAGTGCTGGAGGATGCCTTCGAGGCACTTCATCTCAGGGCGGAAGTTGTCCGGACGGCGCTGCGCAACAGAGGTGCCGGTCTTGCACACAGCCTGCAGAGCCGCCGACGTATCGATGTGCTGCCCGGCTCCGGCAATTCCCAGTCTTCAGGCTACGAGCGCCCGGGATGGGCCCAGGGCGATTTGGACAACAGCGATGACGACTGGATGGGCGGCGACGACTTCGAGCTCGCTCCCGATGACTCGGCCAGCAACATCAGCAGCTCGAGACACCGCCGACCCAAGCGCCGGACGGAACGGCGCACACCCGCTCCGATCGAGGAGGACGATGAGGAAAACTGAACTCAGGGATAATGAAATGCGATTGTTACTGCTCGACTTGTTTTGATGTCAAAGTGAGCGGGCGTCATGAAAAGCTGCATGTGCGTGGAATACCAAGGATTGATGAGTAAGGACGCCTGGACATGATGGGATGAAGTGGGAAGTCATGCGATGAAAGTTTCTGTTGGAATCTGCTTTGTTTTTTTTTTGGTCACGAAGTGTTCATCCCAGTGTTTTGCGCCGGGGAAGATTCGACATGCCTCCCGGTTGGATGGGATGATGACATAACGAGGGTGGTGGAGGTCTGAACGAAAACGTTTGAAATTGGAGGTTTGAATTTGCAGCGAGATTGAACATCTCGCGTTGCGTGGCATCCGTCTGTCTGCGTTTGGATTTCTCCCGCTCCCCTCTCACCAACACACAACACACACACATACACACCTTGTTCGTAACGCTGAGCTCGGCTATGCCGGGTCTTGGTGGTAGCTGCATGGTCTTGGAGTCTAGGTTCATTACTGCCCATCCCGGGCCGGTTTCTGTTGATTTTTAATGACAAAGTGTTTTGAGATGAAGAAGGCTTGCTTGCTTTGATGATTGGATTCGTGATTGTGAGATGTCCATGCTTTGAGGAAGGGGCAGGCGGATCGCTGCTGCTACTCCGTTCGGGTGAAGGGCGGACGGACAGACGGCCTGCCTGCCTTACTTGGGTGCCGTTGCTGCCTTGGTTGTCAACTCCCGGCGAGAAGAGCAAGATGGCCCAGTGGTCGGGACAAGCGCAATCGCAGCGCCCTGGTGTTGCCATGTCTGATCGGTGGGAGGTTAAGGGTTCAAGTGGATTCTTTTTGGCTTTTTATGGTGGTGTTTTTGGTTCTTTGCCTATGGCCGCCGGTCTTGCTGTCACGAGCTGAGATGCATGGTTTTCATAGGGGGCTGCGTTACCACGGAACAAGCAATTACTGCGAGAATTATGGTTATCAGGATGAGAAGAATTTCAGATAGCAAGCGATGCGAAATAAGGAAAAGCAATCTGTTGTATGCGCTTTCGTTTCTAAGATACAAAAATGCCTCCTTCTGTAATGCCAATTCAACGCCGAATTGCGTGGCTGCCACCCGTCTGCCGCGATCACGATGCATGATTCTAAGCGGTTGCTGAGAAAAGTAAAGTTGAAACTTGATGTCTGAAAGTTGAAATGAAGAAAGCGAACCGGAAAATCAAGGGTTTGAGATCAACCAGAAGGTTTCTCTCTTGCTTCTTCCATGATGATGATGTTGATATGAATGTTGGGTGAAAACAACGCTGCTGGTGTATTGATAAAAATACTGTCAATCTTTGGTGAAGGATACCAAAGTAGCATGAAAAACCAGCTGTGATTTTGCAAAACTTGGTCGGAGAGCTCGCGAAATATTGCGAAGACTTATATGCTGAGTTTGATGGCTACTTCTCTCCAACCTGGCGAACATTTTGAAGAAATTGACGCCTCCCTGGATGAAGAAGTGCCCGAGAAGAATGAACGTGTGCGTGCGGTGTAACAACATAAGGATGTCGAAATTCGAAAGCGAGCTGGAGAGCTGCGGGCAGCAAGACTTTAGCTCGCGCAGAGGGACTTCGTGTCCATGGAGACTGATTAGAAAAGGATGGTTAGCTTGACCCCAAGATTGATATGGTCATCGTGCTCACTTCAAACCGGCTTCTCCTGATCTTCATCGGAGCTAACAAGCCTCTTGAGCATCGCGATGTTGAGATCGTGCTGATTGTGGGCGCTGTCCAGGTCTTTGCGTGCTTGTCTGAGATGCTGAGAGGACTTTTCGACCGCGTCAATGGCGCGGCGGAGGTCGTCCTTCTGTTGGCGCTGCGCATTGTCTCTCTCTTGGGCGTGGCGGGCGAAAGCGGCGCTTATGTCTGCCATTTTGGCCATCTGGTCGTTGAAGAATGCCGAGCCAGACTTGTCGGCTCCGGTGGGTTTGGATCTGCTGGGTGTGCTGGGCATGATGGCGGTTTGAGTTGTGCTTGTGCCTTTGGGAGTCTGGACGGTTTCGGGAGACTTGGTGGAGTTGTGGAATGACCTGGGATTGTTCGAGGATTGTTCTGGTGAGTTTGTAAGGTCGACTTGGAAGTTGGATGTTGTAGGAGAAGAAGATGAGAGTTTGGTGGATTCTTGGCCGTGGAAGATGTTTGAGAGCCTTGGGAAGAGAGAGAGGTCGTGATTCTCCGGGCAGCTATTGCCTTCAGAAATGATGTTCTCCAGGGCCCACCTGGGGATTGAAATTGAAGTTTGAAGTGTCTTGTCTTCTGGATGCTCGCTGTTAAGCATGTCCAATTTCTGTCTCTTCGGTGACGGAGCTGATTCTGCGAGGGCTTCAGCCAGATGATGCTTAGAGCTTTCTTCAAGTCGTGGTTTCAGCCTTCTCTGAGCGACTGGTAACAGCGGATCGCAGCATTTGATGGCGTCCCATCCGGCATTTGCCAGTATTTCCTTCAGATTGGTGGGAAACTTGAGTTTGTGCATCAGATAAACCGCTTCGCAGTCGGCAGCCGAAGGGACGGCGCTGTCTGAGACGGTTCTGCAATTTTTCCATTGAGCCATCAGTGAGATGTAAGGAGCTTGCATGTGTATCTGCATCGGCCTGGACTTTCGTGCATTCCATTCGACGTTGTCGATGTTGCTCTTCAAGCGCGCATCTTCGTCTGGATACTGGGTGAAACCTATTTTTTTCCGACCTCGTGCCCATGTCTTCCAACGCCTAGATGCCCATCTGTTTGTGAATGCCGTCATTGTTGATGGTATTGAACGTGGTATACCCCTCACATATCTTTCTTTGGTTCTTGCGACTGAGATTGACTTCTGATAAGACGAAGAGGATCCGAGCTTCGGTGCTTCAATTTGTTCGCCATTATTCTGACGACTCTCCTCGCCTGTCTCTGAAGTCGCAGGTTCCGGCTCCTGCGTGGTCGTCTGAGGATCGACTGAGAGTTTTTTCTCCAAGACCGACAGCTTTGGGTTGCAGCATTTCTTAGCATCCCAGCCAGCATTCGCCAGCCATTCGCAGAGTTCGTGTGGCAGCTTTCTCTTGTTCATGATCCGCGTTGCTTCAAGATTGATGACAGACGGAACTTCATCTTCCTGGCGTTCTCCTTCAGGACCCCATCGACCTCTCAAGTGAATGAATGGCTGCTGGTTCTTGTAAGGCATCGGATGGCCGTTGGAATGCCAACTGACGGCTTCGAGTGTGTCCTCGAGTTCCTCTCGCTCAGGGGCGTCCGCGAATGCCGGATTCTGCTGGCGCTTGGCCCATTCCATCCACGGTGTCAATTCCTTCGGAGCTGAGTCTTTGTCTCTTTTCGAGTGCTTCTTTTTCCTGGCAAGCTTGAGCTTTTTCCGCAGGAAGTTGCCAGCATTTGGTTGTGTGGGTGACTGATCTGTGACTTGTTGATTGTGCGATTCATCGATGACGGGAGAGTTGTATGTCTGCGTCATCTGAGATTCTTCAGCGATGTGCTCTTGCTCCTGTCTGCTTGGTATGTCCGGGAGTATTTGTAGATCGAAGGATTCCGTTGGGTTGAGGTCGTCATTTGTATTGACGGAGGAATTCTGTTCAAGTCTTTTCGAGGTCCACCAACGAGCACTAGTGCATAAGTCTGGATCCCAGCCTGCTTCTTGTAGTCGCTCTCTAATGAGCGTGGGAAGTTGGCCACCGTTCATGATTCTCGTTGCCTCGCAGTTCAATCCGGCGGGCGGATTGAGTCTGGCAACACTGTCATCAGCCAGATGTGCTAGAATTTCGAGGTATGGCCGCTGCTGGGTGATGTCCACCGTCTTAGTTCTCTTGTCCCACAATACGTTATTGATGATCCCGTGGAGCTCTCGCCGGCGGTTAGAAAAATAGTCCCACTCGTCATTCTTCAGAGCCTTGGCCCATTTGATCCAGCCATCCTTGACTCTCGGAGGATCTTGCTCAGAGGCTGTGGACATTTCGAAGGCTTTTGTCGCAAGACGTTCTTTGCCGAGTAAGTCTTCGGAAATGGCAATGCCGTAAATGAAAGAGCCGAGGAAAAGTCAGTGTAGATCGGAAGTTTTTGAGATTGACTGATTTTGAGGAAAGAGCTGCCTGGTCCGGAAAGAATGCGATGATTGTTGAATTTTGCTCGAATGGCGGTGTTTATGATTTGGAAATTGAAGCTTTGAAAGTGGCAGGTGTGAGTTGAATGAGAGAAGAATAAAAGACAAAATGTTGAGATGGAGTTGGGAGGAAGGTAGGGAGGTGTTGCGAAAGCTAAATGAGTAGTTTGATGTCGTGGGAAGGTGTTCAGCAGAGATTTGAAGGAAGGAACTGATGATTTGAAAGATAGAAGAGCACTCCTGTGATATGATTTGGCGGGTCGCGCCTGCTTCTGCAATGATGAGTGACGGAACAGATTGAACGGAAGTAACTTGTAAAGTTTTGTAACTGGAGATTAAGCATATGTGCGCAGGTCAGATATAGATATATCTTGCCATCTATCAATGGCGTGGTAAAACTTTGTAGGTAGGAGCTGATAGAAGAGTGGCTGTCCGGAGGACAAGCAGTTGAGTAAGTTGCATGGATCTCTGGGCCTCCTTCCAATCTACGCATATTCCTCTCCTCCACATGCAACAAGCACCTAGGGAAGGTACGATAGACAATTTTAGGCAGTCATGGATGATTTTGACGCCTGCCTTCGAATGAACAAACGACAAATCAAGTATCCAGTCATGGCTAGAACGACCCTGGTTGCTATTCTGGTTCTTAAGGAGTATGAATCATCCTTCAGTCCTTCATCATCGTTCATACTTTAGTCATGACAATTGTTTTGGATACTAGTTGTATTTACTATCATGCAAATCGTGAGCAACCAAATTCGCAATGTCTTTCCATCGATGCCCAGAGTTCACAGACGGTTTGCTTTCCTATTCAAACTCCTTGGCAGGTGTACCACGCGGTGTCATCCTTTCAGAATAATAGTCAACTATCAAGAGTGCAAGGTGGTGGGCGGCTCTCGTTGGGTTGTGAAGAAGTTCATAGATTATATTACCGGCCAAGGCGCTAGCGTAGTGGGCACAGATTGCAGGAAGTAGATGTGTTTCCGAAATTCATCTCTGTATGATCTATTTTCATTGGTGACGGAAGGAATACAAGCACGCATTGCGCACGTCGGACGGCATGGCCTGCTCTTTCAACAATGAGCTTCACCCGCTTCTCCTGGATCATCATGGCGTATATTTCAATACTCTAGAGTGCTGAGGTATAGTGTGCCTTGGAAGCTCGCGCGAGAGACGTCGTTTCTCTTATGTGTTCAGTTACATCCGCCGGCTTCGTCCCACTTGATCTAAGAGCTATGAGAACCAGAATAAGCCCATGGCAATTGCAGACTGTCCAACGCGCTAACATCGAATCACCATCTACAAAAGAATAGATATGTCACTTGGACGGGCAGGATTTGGGATGCGGTTGGCGCCGTTCTTGATTGCGGTGACTCGCGATGGTTGTCTTCATGTATTGTCCCTGCTTGAACAATTGCAGTTGCTAGATGGGCTATATAAGATCTTTCTCCATGCTTCGTAAGTGCCTTTAGCTTACTTGGAGATTTCTTCAAGCATAATGGTCGTCAAAATGTCAGTAATGTTTACTGAGTGAGGCATAGCTTGTTGATGTATTCCGCCTTTGTATTATGCTGAATATGATCAAATTGAGTAACTCTGAGGACAGAATATAAGTATAGAACAATTTAAGAGTCGCTGAAGATACCAAGGCGGCCAATTGATCGGACGCATCTTTATTGGTTTCGATCAACTATAGACTTAAGGCCGTATACTGGAAGTCAGTCTCTCGCCATCGAAATCAAAAGCTTTCTAAGTATCTCCAAGCATGATATGATATCCTCGGTGGTCTTTGTCGTTCATTTCACGTCAAGTATTGTTAACGTTTTGGATAAAGGTCGTCATTGTGTGTGTTGCCTCGCGCTGAAGCAGAACGGGGGAAAGAAGGCCCGTATGAGGTGCGGAGCGCGTCAGAGTAGCTATAAGGCTGACAGGCTCCAGACGATTTGCCCAACTTGCGATTTGACGCCGTAACACTTGAAATGTCAAGTTGGCATGGATTTATATACCATGTCAGAGCCACAGAGTGACATCCAAGCAGCGGCCAGCGATGTGCTGAAGACTCCTTCTTGACACCTACGGGGTCTCGTTAGGGGTATAATAATGCTGTGCCAACCACCTCAGAGTGCTTTTCCAGGCCAAATTGAAAGATGTCTCTCTCAAGCTACACGAGTCGTTGCTTTGCGCCTTGGTCCGAATATGCCGAAGGTAAAGTACATTAATCCTGACTGCTGTGGACACGTATCATGGTTTGACCGTTCATGGTCTATCATTGGCGTCTCTTGAGGTGTATTCAGATATTACAGGTAAAGGGAGAAGTTCAAAGGTTAGTTCACGTGGAATGTTGGGGACCAGTTGACACCTCGAATTTCACCAGTAAGCAAAGGCAGCAAAGACCCTTTGGTTATCCATAAAATAATTGATGAATCTCAAAAGATTGTTGCTAGATAGCGGCATTTATACGAAGCTGTCGTTGGTGGAAACGTCAATGTCGTGGACTTTCATCACATAGACAATGGCGAAAGCAAGCCCTATAAAACAGCTGGGCCTGGCCGGTACCTATAACTGATTCCACAATGAGTTTGCATTATCATGATCGTTCGCCGATACGAACAAGTTTCAAAGATATCGTGATCCCGGTGATTGCCTCCACCTTGGCTGACCTCGGATGCAAGGCGCGGTTTACCCAGTTATTCATCGTCACCGCCGAGATGGTATTCATCCCACACACTCCGCGAGTATCTCCGTCATGTAGCTACTTGTATTTTCCTGATACTCAAAACAGCACTGAAAACTGAAAACATGACACCAGGGCCCACATTCGACTCCGTGTCTGGACAAGATGCGGTTCAGTTCATTCTCTGCGGTACAGAATACAAACAGAGTATCCCTCGCGAGCTCTCTCTATATAATGCCGGTTCTCAATACAACCAAGATTCCGCCCTTCAAAGGCAGGGATACGTCTCATAAGCAAGTTTTTCTAAGACGCAATACGATGCTCTTTGTCTTGTTCGTAGCCGATGGCAGACGGTGAACTCAACAGGCGTCTGAGCAACGACCACACGACATTGCTCGCTCGCACTTTTGTCTTGAGACTCAGCCATGAATCGCCATGAATCGCTCCTATCGTTCGTGACTTTCCTTAAGCGATTCCAACGCATACTCGACTATTACACATGCAGAAGTCAAATGCTTGAGATCGTATCATGTGTCTTCCGTCCAAACGCCATGAGCTTGGTGGCGAGGCAGGAGCCAGTGGAAGGTAGCTGCGGTAACGCTCCAAATGCTGATCGATTTCCTTGTCCCCGCTCGATCAGAGAATGTCCCGCCAGGCCCCCTTTTATACAAATCGTCAGCGGGCAAACCACTCCGACTCCAAAGCAAGACAACGGCAAAGCTCCCATCGTACCCAGAAACAGATGGTGAGACTGTGGATTTCCAAGTAAGTATCAGTGGCGGCATTTCTTGCAATTGCGGAGGCAGACGAAACCGAATTAGCTTCGTTGAACAGATTTGATGAACGAAGCGGGAAACGGTGGTCCCGCTGTCAACGCAAGAAGACTTTTCCGTCAACATCCGTGACATGACAGCTTAGCCGCAGTCTGTCTGATTCTCCATCGAGAATATAGCCACGGCGATGACTGCTAGCAGTCGAGAACCGAAAACGCAACTACCTAGGTTGGTAGGCATCGGTACTCGGCCCCTTCCTCGTGATTTGGAAATCTAGGCAGTTCCGATGTAGCAAAAAAAAAAAAAATACAGCCCAAAACATCGTTTTGCTGAGTTCAATCCATGCGCAAGAAAGGAATAATTTATACTCAAAGGCAGGCCTGCCACTGTTTTCAAAACAAAAACAAGGGGGAGGTGGTGAGAGAACAACAAAACCGAAGAAAGCGTGCAAGGAGAAAAACCAAAAATGAAATCGAGCACGAGGATTCGAACCCTGAGCTCTCGAGGGGATAAGCATGATCTCTGTGTTCAGCTGGCATACTAGTTCTACCATACTGGGCATATTCACGGCCATTTATTCCAGCTCGGTTGTTGGGAACTCTCGGGCACTAACCTCCTGAAGTACCTAGTAGCGCTCCAAGGTGAAGTCCAAGGTGAATTTCCAGGCCGGCTGCCTCAGTCTCCAGGCTGCAATACCTCGGGAGGTGAGAGGAACTCACTCACCCTCGATCGACTTGCCTGGCTTCCGTCGTGATTTACTTACATTCGCTCCGAAGATGGAGGACTAACCTACGTCCCCGTTACACCACGGATTCTTCACGCACCACACAGGCAACTGTCATGAACGGCAGCAAGGATTGGCTATAAAAGGAGGACGCAACGCTGTGCTGCAGAAAACCTACGGTGGTATCCCTGAAAAACAGACCGATCGAAGACGGCGAGAAAACAAAGACAGAAGACCATTTCCACCCACCTCCCCAACGCCGCCGCCCCCTCAGTTTACGCTCAATGACCGTGAATAAGGGAAAACATGGTGAGAGTAGAATAAAAAGCCAATGGTCCGAACATTCTCGCATCCTGCTCGCTAGATACCTGAAGAGTGGGAAGTAGAAAAGGGGAGCGTTCCAGCCGCACGAGGACGCAAGCTATATATGTGCCCAGGATATGCGTGGTTCATATGTACGGTCCGACCAGGGTGGCGAGAATGTACAGAGCGAGAGATGGAAGATCCGCCAACGCCATGATGCTTTTTTTGCTTTTGGAAACACGCTAAAGCGAAGAACTACGATGGCGGGCCGTCTATTCGTCGTCGAAGATCTCGTAGCAGTTCTGCAAGATCGTGTCGACAACCTTGATCTGCCAGCCAGCGTCGGCAATGCTCGTGCTCGGGTCGGTGCCCATGACGGTGGGACCGAAGATGACGGCCAGATTATGCGAGTTCATGCGGTTGACGTGGGAGTTGTCCATGACGCGGTGGAGGTGGAGGGTGAGAGAGCGCAGGGTGGCGTAGTTGGGGTCGGGCAGGCTGTTGATGATTGCGTGCAGCGAGTCGCGGCGGACAATGTCATCGTCGTGTTCTGGCAGTGTTAGAAAGGGAGAACTTGGGGACATTGGTGAAACTTACTGGCTGCCTCAATCAACTCGCTGTGATGCTCCGTAGTAAGCAAGGGGTCAGGAAGATCGCGGCAGAACTGCTTCAACAGGCCCGTAACACTATTGACGTCGTGGTAAAAGTTCTCCGGATTCCTGAAATCAAGCGCCGGGTTGCTGGAGTCGGTATCGAACATGGTCTTGAGCTTGTTGATGTGCGTCAACGAACCAGACTGGCGGTAGATACCCTCAACGCCAAGACCGTAGAGATCCACTGCCTGGATACACTGATAGACGACCATAGGCACGGGCAGACCGTCCCGCTCATACAGGCGGGACAAGGTGAGCCCGAATACGGGCCTCGCGGGGTTGGGCGTTGGTGCCGAGTTGTTGCCGGCAAGAGGAGGAGACTGCCTGTTGTACGCTTGGTATTGAGGAGCTCCGGGAGGCGGGCCTTGGGCAGGGTGTTGCTGCAAGGGGTTACCCTGCTGCCGCTGCTGAGGTGGCTGCTGGTACTGGCTTTGAGCCGGCGGGGCGGGCTGCTGTTGCGGAGGGGGCGTTTGACTCTGCGAAGTCTGGAAGGGCAAAGCCCCGAGCTGTGGCGGGCCCTGAGAGGCAACGGTGCTGCCGCCGCCATTGTACCGCGATTGCAGAACTCCAGAGTTGCGGTTGGCCTGGAATTGCTGCTGCTGGCTGGGCTGTTGGTTCAGCATGTTGCTGGTGCTGAAGCTACGGCCATGCTGCTGCGGCTGAGGGGCGGACTGCTGCTGAGACGAGGGACGCTGCTGTTGAGCTGCCGGCATGCTAGGCGGTTGGAAGCTCGACGGAGACTCGGCGGGCGGTTGAAAGTTGTTCGGCCTGGCGGGAGGCGGCATTTGCTGCTGCTGCTGGTTCTGCGCAGGCGGTGGACCGCTCGGCGTCATCTTCGGCACGTTTGAGACCGAGGCATTCGGCTGGTGGCTCATGTTGGGATTGCGAGGTGTCGCCAAGATGGGGTTCTTTTCGTACTTGATTTCGTTGTTCGCCGGTAGCTTGGAGTGGTGGCTCATCAGAACGTCGCTCAGGTCCTTCTCGTTGTTGATGGCCATGACGGCCTCGCGGAGACTGCGCGGTCCTCCTCCAGAACTCTGTCCCTTGATTGGGCTAATACTAAGGCCGTTGCTCAAGAGGAGCTTCTCGCTGAAGGACGCTGCCAAGATGTTAGCCCAAATCGGCCAAGTTGATCAACATCACCTACCGAATTTCTGCATCTGGAGTGCCAGCCCGGCATCTGTGTCCCTAACCAGGTCCTGGAGCGCAGCAATAGCCTCGGGTCTTGTCCTCGCAATCAACTCGGCCTTCTCGCTCTGCAATGTCTGAACCTTGGCCTGGTAGTCCTGGTCGGCGGCTTGTGCCTTCCTCAAGAGGTCCTCCTCGTGTTGCGGCCCCGATTTGGCCTTCAAACTGAACATCTTTCCGCTGTTCCTGCTGGTGTCGCCGGTACGAGCGCGGTCGTACTCCTCTGCCAGGCTGTCGTACTTGGCCTTTGACTTGCGCATAGCGGCCTCGAGGTCTGCCACGCGATGCTCCGCCGCCAAGCCGTTCGCCTTCCATCCTTTCCGGCTGCGCTCGGCCATGGCGGCCATCTCGATGAGGTCGTCGTGCATTTGGTGCAGTGAAACGGCAAACTGGATGCCGTTCTCGGCCATGCGCTCGTGGATGTACATCATTTCGGTGTAAGCCTGGGCAAAGGAGCCTTGCTTGTGTTCGGGCTGGTGCATGGTCTCCTGGCTCATGCGGGACAGCTTCTTCATCGCGGACGCGTGTGTTTCTTCGATGTGTGATCGCTTCTTGAGGAAGAGGGCGAATTCCTGGCGGGGTATGCGTCAGCGGCCGCAGCGACTTGCGAATGGACCAGCGTTGCTCACCTTTGCAGACGCGATGCTCGCCTTGAGTTGATTCAACATGGTTGACACGCCAATCTGCATGCTTGTCAGCGTCTGGATTGTGGAAACATGGCATGCGGCCGCCTTACATCGGACGACAGGACTTCTTGGACCTGGCGCGAGATTTCTGGGTTGGGCGCCGAAGGTGTCTCGGCACTGGCGGCGGCGGCGGCAGCGGAGGCGCCGTTCGCGGGGCCATTTGCGCCATTCTGTGGTGGTGTTTCTGTGTTTCCGAGCGACATGCTGCTCGTTCTATCGCGCTGCTCTTCGTTGGTTGCAGGCAGGTTGTCGTCGGAGGGGGAGCGGACGTCGGCCATTTTGAGGGATCGGGAGAGTTTGGCAACTCGGCGCAAGTGTCACGGAGTGGTAATACGAGGATTCGGGGCTCCAGTGGCGACGGCGGGAGGCTTGAATCGGGGGGTTGGACAAGGAAGTTCCAAGAGGTCGGTGGTTTCGAGCGTCGGACGTGTGATTGCTCAATATGTTGTGTGGTGGTGTAGTCTGTGTTCGCCGAGGTGGCAGTCTCTGGTCGAGGCAAGTTCCCGGGCGCTGGCTCTTTGGGAATCTGATCAGGTGGAGAGGCAGGGGGTGAAACGGGGGAGATTCATGCGAGAAGGGAAGCTCGAAGACGGGAAGGATGGGTCGTCCAATGTGAGTCGTGAGTACGGGGAAGTGATGGGTATCGTGTGGAAGAAATGTGGCCTCGAACGGTGCACACGGATGAGCGCGGCGAGAGGTGGTGGTGGTGGTGGTGTGCTGTGTGTGTCGAGCTGCAGTGACCGGGGAGCACGGAGGACGGAATAACGTGGGACGAGAGCGACGAGGATGAGGACGAGGACGAGGACGAGGGGGGTAAAGGCCGCTAAGCAGCTCAAGGACAGCCGGGGCGACGGGGGTGGCGCCTGAGGGGAGCTGTGGGTGATGGCGAGTGGGCTGGACGAGGGTTGCTCTGCGTGGTACCTTACCTACCTGGAGCCTGGAGGCGGCAAGGCAAGGCAAGGTACGTCAGGGTCCAGCGACCACCGGACAAGAGTACAAAAAAAAAGTCTACAGAGACGGACGGACGGACGGAGAGCGGAAAAAAAAACAGAGGGAAAAAGAAGTTGATCTGGAAGCAGCATGGAATCTGCAATGGAATGTCTCGGGTTCATAAGACGAGACGAGACCAGACTACTGTGCCTTAACCTTAGCGCAGCCAAACTCCTACCGCAGTACTACTAAACTTTGAGAGAGGAAGCTGCTTCCGCTGTTCACTCTGCACGTCGCACGGACAAGAACGTTCAAGGACAGTCAAGTAGGTCTTGCAGATTGACATTGGATGCTGCTGCAGTCAGCCCAGCTGGGAGTAGCTGTTGCAGCTGCAGTTGGGCAACCGTGGTGCGCTTTCGTCCTGTTTGCTCGGCAGATGCAAACGGAACCTGCAGCCAGCCTTGCGAGACAAGACAACACATTGAAGCGAGCTGTGTTGGTTAGCTAAGATATGTCTGGCAGTTTGCGACGCGCGGATTCGGAGGCGAAGCACCACCGAAGAATGCTGATATGCGCCGCCGGAGCTGCGACACAATCCAACACGTAAGATGAAGTACATGGACCATACAAAAACAGAATCACAGACGAATATCATTGTGTGTGTATGTGTGTGTGCAGGAGGGCATAACCAATTGCTTCCCTCATCGGGCACCAACCTCATGAACCCGCATCTATGAATAGCGACAGATAAACATCCATGATCCAGCAGATCGCGCGCCCTCATTCCAATTCCTCCACTCTCCAGGCTAAAACAACTCATCGAACATTTTAGAGTGGTTCCCATCCGCCAACACCACAGACCTCGCACCACCACCGCTGCCAATCGCGGGTGTCCTACTCCCCTTCGAGTCTAGCCCCCTTCAGTTGAGAGCTGAGCACAGCCACCGCTGAAGAATTCGGGGCCCGCGTGGGATGGCCCGTCGTCATCTGCATTGCTGAACGACACACACGCACACAAACCTGAAGCAAGCCGCACGGAACGGGGGAACCAAGCAAGATAGTAGACCAGCGCAACACAGACTGCAGCAGTGTGTCGCAACAACGAACCAAAGCTTCTCCAACTTGATGATCCTCTTCAGCCCAGTGACACCTCGCTTACTCCGGGAAGCCAAGTCCAACCCAAATAAAGTTCGCAAATCTCACTCACGGTCCTGTTCGCTCCCGGCCGCAGTTTAATTGCCATCAGGACGACCCTGAGTGGGACCGTATTCCAGCTTAAGCCTGCCTCCTCCAGGGCTCGTATTCCGCGACTTTTGAGTTGCAGCGCTGCGCTCGCAGTTATTATCTGATCAACTCGGCTCAGGCTGCCGTTGCAACCCGCTCAACTATCATCGTGTGCTCAGTCCTCTCACTCGACACCTCAACTCACCAACTTCTACAGGCGTCACACGTGCATCATGTTGAGGCACCCCGTCACGTTGCTCAACGCCAGCAGCCTCCCGCGCCTCGCCAACCTACCTTACATGCCTTAATGCAGGCCCCCGTCAACTCCGCAGAGCGAACCGCTGCAGCTTCACAAATCTCCAAACCGGCGTCGTCCTCTTCCTCTTCGTCCCAAAACCGTCCCCTCGACGTCGATCTTGGTTAAACTGTATCAGCCCCCTTGTCCCAGAACCCCGGCACCACCACAACCACCAGCAGACAAGCACTAAACCCCCGTCTTTCTCAGACCAAAGAACCACACCGTTCAGACCACTGCAACCGAACAGCTTAAACGGTTCGAATCCTCCTCACTCACAACCCACCCCCACTTGCTCGGCACTTTTTTTTTTAACTTCTCGAACAACCAAACACTCGCCTCACTTAACCATGCTAGCTCACAGTCCCGTTCGTCTAGACTAACCGCATAAAAAAGGTGACAGCTCACGGCCCCCAGGTGGCGGTCGCGGATCCACAAGCCCTGCAGCAGTTGCTAGAGAATGAGAGCAGAGCCTCAAGAGCCACTTAGGAATAACCTTGTGGTCTAGCAGATGGATTAGGGCATAGAGGGTTCAAAACCTGCGTGAAGTGTCTTGATTAATCTATTGACGAGCGCTGGGCGTGCCTGGCTACAAAAACGCGTAGGCGATCCCTTACGTGACAATGGCCAAGGGCCGACTTCCGTCTCGCGAGAGCGGCTGGAATCAAAAGATGACATCCGTCAATCAACATCCGATTCAACCTTGTGTTCTTTGGCCACACAAAAACTCCGTGGGATCGCGTCGGGCGGCGGTGAAGCATCACTCTCTGAGCGAACCATTGGTAGAAAGGTCTGCTCTGTGTCGAGACGAGATGTTTTTTTTGTTTATCCGAGGCAAGTTTGATATCCCAGTGACGGCCTCGAGCATTGGTCGTGCCCTGCCTTCGAGTCGATGGAGAATGAGCGTGGCCCGTCGCCAACTTCGTGAGCTATCAGCTTTCCGATGCTACCATCTCGTGTTTTTGGACGACACAACAGCGTTTTCCGGGACACTTTGGAATTCTTTTGAATTTCTCGACAATGAAGGCTATGCTTTGCATCTCTCGTAGCTTGAGTATCCCATATCATCCGACCATTGAGTGAAAGAGGCGACCAGCGAAGGACTGATCCCTCGGTTCGTTTTGAGGAAAATCGTCTCGTACGGATGGACGCTGAAGCCGAAGTATGCTCCTTCTCTAAGAGTATCTTGAACATCCGGCATAATGGAAGCGCAGTATGTTTCGGGATCGGTGTCTTTGTGGAAGGACGTCAGCAAGGCGTCGGCCTTGTAGCCAGCCTTCGTAATGATCGAGGTGCTTCCTATCTCGGCATGGACAGCCTGGTTATATTCGTTGTAGCAGCCGCTCAGCCCAACACCGTCGTCTGGAGTGCCCCAGTGATCTGATTCGGAAGGCTTGCTCAATTTCGGGTCAAGGAGTAGCCCCATGCCGATCGAGTCTGTCGCCCAGATCATGGATTGAACATGATATCGAGGGGAACAATTAACAGTCATTCCAACAAGCTACGTGCCACGTCAATTAGGCTGGGATTCAGATGAAACAGCGAACCAATCAAACTGATTACCTTTACTTCGTCTGTAATAAGATCAAGATACAAGTCGGACCAACAACTCTTACTCCAATATGGAAGGAAGGGGCCCCGTATGCTGGCGTTCATGGTTATGAACCGGTCGTACTTTTTCCATAGATTGTGTGATCGCAGAACCTCTCCCATGGCTCCCAAGTCGAAGCAAGTGTTGTCCCTATTGACTACCCGAATATTTGGTTTTGTGCGTGGCACCAGCTCACTCGCATTCGTCTCACCATTGAAAATGAAGACAAAATCAGCAGCTGAGTGCAAGCCATGCTCGATAAAAAAGCGGATGTTCTCTCGTGCTTCGTCGGATTCGTAATACGTATAAAGCACCAAAAGTCGATTTGGCGATTTCGTTGTGTCCGGTGTCTTTGGGGGGATGGGAACCTCTGCATGAGGGTCCTGGTAAACCGATTGCTCAAGCGATCCATACTAGTAGAAGTCAGTGATGAATTATGAGCCACGTACTCGAGACCGTGAACATACTAACGACTCTGTCGGCAAGGAGAGAAATAGCAGGGCTGCAGCAATCATCGAAATCATGATTGCACGGTAGGCAGCAACTCGATAAGCAATGGTCGAGAACATTGGAAAGACCAGATAGCCTATGCTATCTCCCCAAAAAGAGAAAACAAAATCAAAAAAAGAAGGATATCACATGCGGCAAGGGTGCAGAAACGCAGCCTACATATGGGCTTTCGATCTGAAAGATCCCCAACTATACCACGTTGCGTATCGCTAGCGGGCATTCTTTCCTTGCCTCCGTTTTTGTCCTTCCTTTTTTCTTGAATAAATTCTCGCAAGCGACTAGCCACGCCACGAGGAAAGTGCGCTCTTGACATCAGAAAGGGGGCATTCTTTTGCCCCAACTTTCAAGACGATACATAGCTTGATCTGTCCTTGAAAGGGGCGTGTGGCTTGCCGCGGAATGAATGATGTCCGATCCAGCCATCAAGAATCGTACAATACAAGCCTTGAATGTTTGTTAGCGTGGTACTTCGTCAGAAGACTGTCTCTCTTTAGTGCCTACTTCAGTCTGTAGGAAATATTCTTTTGTCTTAGAGATAACGAGTCTGTAATAAACTTTCAAGGATCGTATTATCTTCTTCCCTTCTAACTTTTCCTTCGCAGTTTTCCGCCTGGAGGCGCACCTTGTTGACTGCCGGGTGACTCTCACGGGAAAATACTCGAGGGCCAGGATGGCTCACAGAGAGACCTCGATGGCCACCTATGGGGTTATACAGTCTATGCGAGACTACGAGTGTGAAAGACGGTGTTAACTGGTTTGCCAGGAGAAGAAGGGTTGCGTTTCTCAGCATACTGTGCAAAGAATCATATAACACCGCCCACCGCTATCACCCGAAACATATACAGGGGAACCAGAGAAACAAGGGGAACAAAATCCGATGATTCTTGCGCTGTCGTTGACCAAGGGAGTGATAGACTCCACCAATTAATTGCCAAGGGAGCTTTTAGTGAACCCCGGCCGCCCTGGATTCTTTCCGCGCCAACATGGCGTAAATCGAGGTGTAAATAAGCACGCGATTCCCATTCCGAATCATTGAATTCATTCTAGATTCATTAGTGGCCATGCCGGGAGACAAGTGAGGAATGGCAGAACGACAGCCTCATGCCAAATGCGTGTGTGCGTGGAGGCCCGACAAGGGAGCTGAAAAAGAGAGGACATAGGAGACGGCTGACAGCACAAAGAGGCGCGCCCCCCGTCGCGCCATCTGACTACAGTCCTAGGTTCAAATATCAAGAAGAGACATACAAGAAGTATAAGAGAAGTGGGCTTAAAGCTCGAGTGGGATCGTCGGAAAAATCCATGATCTGATTGCGTAAAGTATCAATCTCGTTCCATTGTTGCTGCCGCATTCGCCTGGTTACCGTCTATTCTTTTTACGGTTCACTTATTCTTACCATGGTCGCCATCTTGGGTTTCAAGTTGACCAGTGAGCATCCTTTTTGGGGCCATGGCAAGTTTAAGCAGAAGCATCGCACTCAATTGATAGTCATCATCGTTTTCATTTTGCTACTGACAATCTGGAAGTTATTCAATGTATCACTTTGTTGAATCGACCGGTCCTTCTTCTGCAATCATATTTTGGTCCAGGAAAAAACATCAGAGCATGAGCATTGAGATGTCTTTTGATTGAACAGGGAACCTAAAACCTTAAAACGAACGTGGGCAATGTCTATTGCGAGCCAACTCGTCCTCTCAGCCTTCAAATAGTATTCTTCCACAGAAATCCGATGGTCAGTCATTTATTAGCGGCCAGTGACAAACAAAAGAATTAAAAGCTTCGGCAAGGATAGCGGGTGCTCCTCTGACATGACCATATAAGGCGCATGAGCCAGGGCATATCTGTTCAAGGGCTACAGTGCGTGGAGCAGCTGAAACCCTTTGCATGGGCAACAAAGGGATAGCAATCATCCTCAAGATAACTGACACAACCAGTATCAATCATGCCGACGATGCATTCCAGCAACCATCCAACCCTGTACTCGGCGGCGTTTGGCTCCATCCAAGGAACCCCTTCGTTCGCTCCTCGAGTCCTCTTCCAGGGAGGAACGAGTGCAAGTCGACTGTGTAAGAACCCACCCGCCTCACCTCATCAGTACTCGAATGTGAGATGGTCTCTGCTACCAAAAGCATCATGCTCCCAGATCGATGTGCCGCGGATTAACAGAGATCTGATATAACACACCATCGCCGTCGCCAAACCACCTTCAGACGAGCGGGTGCATGATCCCCCAATGAAGCATATGCGCATAGGGTACACCGCAGACGTCAGCCAATGCAGGCAAGCAAGCCCTGGCTCCCCCCCTCACTTGCGAAAACCTTCGAGGATTCAGGGCGCAGTCAGTCAGCCAAACAGCAGGTTCGCATATCGTGAACCACCCGCAAAAACGCCCGTCATCTAGCAGCGGCGGCCCACTACATGCCGAGCGTGACAGCCGTCATCGTCTCATGTCTCTCACATCGTGCGGTACTCCACGCGCAGGCATTACACTCAGCAGTGAGATGTTGGCGATCACGTCTGAACAACAACCCGGCCCTCGCCTCATCTTCCGATTCGTCTTCTATGCCATTCCCATAACATGGTCGGCCTCTCCCAGTATTACGCCGTTCCGTTCCGTTCCGGATTCTCACGGGACTTCACGCCGGTATTCCTCAAACGCTTCGCGCCATGCAGCCCTTTTGCGTCAGCAAATGCCCCCTCCCCCTTACCAAGCATCCTCCCGTAATGACCAACCCTTCCCGCACCCTCAGAAAAACACCAGGTCCAAATGCCTCTTGTCGTCCGTGTACCTCTCCTTCAGCTCCTTGCGCGACAGCCACCTCGCAAGCGGCAGCATCGTGTCCTTCATGTCCATCACCCCGCGCTTCTTCGAGTCAATGTGCGACGCGTCGACCACCACGCGCTGCACCTTGTCCAGGCACAGCGCGCCGTTGTCCGCGAGCTCCATCAGCCGCGCCGGCGTGCCGACCGCGATGCCCGTCCTCGTGCCCTGGAGGAACTTGACCTGCTCCTCGACCTTCATGTGTTTTGCAAACTGTGACAGCCGTTAGTGATGACAAAACAAGGAGAGACCAAAAAACTGACCAGCTTCGCCACGGTGCTCTTCTTCGTCTGGAACCCCCTCACGGCCCTCACAATGTCCGCCGCCCTCAGCCCCGCGCCCGCGACGATGATGGTGTGCGGCGTGCCCTTCTTCTCCGGCGCCGTGGGCAGCTTCTCCGGCTTCTCGGCGAACTTTTCCAGGAACGCCGCCAGCTTGTCCGTGGACCGGGGTTCCGTCCATGACGTGGTGTCCTTGATTGCGTTTGCTGCATGTGCGTGTGAGCGTTGGTACATTATCTACCTCTCCTCGCGTGAGAGGAACATGAAGTGAGTGAGATGCGACAGAGAGAAAAACTCACCTGAGAGGGACAGGTCGGAAATCTCGACGGGGCTGAGGTCAGTCGCGAACCGCGCGAGCTTCTGCGCGGTGTAGTCCGCCAGCAGCTGGTTGTCCATGACAGCGAAGGACTCGTTGATGCCCAGCTCCTCGTTGAGCAGCGTCTCGTCGACGGTGTAGGCCGACTTCTTCTTCTTCTTCTTGCGCTCGCCGTCCTGGTCGGGGGCCGCCGCTCTCTTCTTGGAGTTGGACATGGTTTTGATTATTCGGCGAGGGTTTCCTGGATCTTGCGGTTGGTTAGGCGGCGAGGTGATGCGGAAAATTTCAGGTCGATAAAGGATATCAAAATCTTGGTGAAGGTTGTTGAATGAGACTGAAGGTGTCGCCGCTGAGACGAAAAATTCAAATCCATGTCGGGAAAAAGTCAGTTTCGCACTGTGGGACCATCCTTCCGGGGGGTTGGAGCATGGGCCAGACCGCTGGACTTGACCGCTACAAGGTGCACAGTGCGGCAAGTAGGGAGGCTAAAGCGGCCGGTGACATGCCGTGGCAACTCGACTTCGTGGACTCGACTTCATGTTGGCGACCCCAAAATCAGGCAACGTCTCAGACTGAGGGTTTGGAAAATGACACTGAGTCCGTTAAGTATATGGTTCTACAGATGACGCGGTTTTCGGAATGTCGAAAACGTCTGAGTAACTTGACTAATGAGTGGTCTACGTAGACACAGCCGGCCGGCCGTCGTCTAAGCTGGTCAAATGAGACGTAGAAACAGAGATATTCCGAACGTATGAGCAGCATGCCCGAGTAAATTTCGGCCTGCTCTTTTCATATGAGGTTATAAACACATTGTGCCCATAAAAGCATTAGATATATTTAATGGTTATCGTCCACATTTTCTGCGCACACGGAGCTTTCTTATGCAGTATTCTTCACGATTGCAACCAGCCTAAAGCCGAGAGAACTAATGGGAAGAAAAGAAGCAACAAGTGACTTAATGAAAGCCGATGAGAGGCAATGATAGCTATGAACACAATGGAGAATACGACAGAGCCATAGGATATAAAGCTCATATAGCACAATCAAAATGCGTAGTCTCTCCACTTCAACTAAGTTCACAAACTAGACCTTCGTGCTCGCTCCAGTGTCTTCTAGCACTCGCAACGACAGCCTCAATTCTCACCAGATAACCGCAGAATGTATAACACCGGCAGGTATCAGTACCTCCTCATTTGCCAACAGTACTACCCATGCATTGCAACCACCTCCAAAAAAGCCATGCATCACCACAAAATGCCCGCCGCCGCCGCCGCCGCCGCCCATCCTCCGGCGCGAAATCCCTACCGGAACCGCTGGTCCCCACACCCAGGCCGCCGAACAGGCCGCATCCACCACCCCCCCTTTCCACCTGGTGCAGCACGCCTCCGACCGCCTCGGCGGCCCCCACAAAATTTTCACGCGCGCTGGGCTGCTGGCGCTCCCTTATCCCCCCACTCCGACGACTCAGATAAGAGATTTTTTTGCCCAGCGTCCTCGTCCCGTCGCCGTCTCGTCGTCCGGCGTCCCTTCGACAAGAAAAGCATTTTTCCCAACATAATTTCTGGGGCAACAATCCACGTTTCCTGAACTTGCTCCACCAGTCGCACGAACCGTCTTCCAGCCCTCCGACCGATTCAATTGCACCTTAATCCCCTCGGAACCGCTCCTCGGCAAGAGAAGAAGGGCACAATGGCCTCCGCCGAGCTCTCCAAGAAGCGCAAGCGCGCCGACGACGACGCCGCCGCCGCGAAGAAGTCCAAGTCCGACAAGAAGGACAAGAAGGAGAAGAAGGAAAAGAAGGCCAAGGCTGTTTCCACCGAAGACGAGACCGCCCCCGCGACCGACGAGTTCATCGCGCTCGAGGAGTCCAAGAAGGACAAGAAGGAGCGCAAGCGCAAGGAGAAGGAGGCCCGCAAGGCCGCCGCCGCTGCCGAGGAGCAAGAGGAGGCGGCAGACGTCTCGGCCATGGACGTCGACCCGCCCGCCGACGGCGAGAAGAAGAAGAAGAAGGACAAGAAGAGTAAAAAGGCCAAGACGGAGGAGGAGGAGGCTGCTCCTGCGGAAGAGGAGGTGAAGGAGGAGAAGAAGAGCAAGAAGGAGAAGAAGGACAAGAAGAAGGAGGCCAAGGTCAAGGAGGAGACCAAGCCCGAGACGAACGGCGAGGAAAAGTCCAAGAAGAAGGACAAGAAGAGCAAAAAGACCAAGGAGGAGCCAACCGCCCCGGCACCGGCGCCGGCTGCCGAGGAGCAGGCGGCGGAGGAAGAGCCCGCCGAGGGCGGCAAGAGGGAGAAGTACATCGTCTTCGTCGGTGAGTCTCTTCTTTCTAAGACAATTGCGACCATTTCCCAAATACTAACCCACACCGTCCCCAGGAAACCTGCCCTACACCGCGAACAAGGAATCCATCCGCGCGCACTTCTCCGCCTACAACCCCTCCGCCGTCCGCTGCCTCAACAAGGACAACAACCCCAACGTCTGCCGCGGCATCGCCTTCCTCGAGTTCTCCAACGGCTCCAACATGCGCACCTGCCTCGACAAGATGCACCACACCGAGTTCGACGACGGGCTGTCGCCCGCGCGCAGGATCAACCTCGAGCTTTCGTATGCACTGCCCTATCCTCTCTCCCCTCTCTGTCTCTGCCTCAACGGAACCCGTATGCTAACCATGACTACTCTCGCACAGCGCCGGCGGTGGTGGCAAGAGCAAGTTCCGACGCGAAAAGATCAAGTCCCGCAACGTGCAGCTCGACGAGAACCGCGTGAAGCGCATGCAGAAGGAGGAGGAGTACAAGAAGCAGAGGGTGTCGGAGGGTGGCAGCAACACCCAGCAGGATAGCATCCACCCGAGCCGTCTCGCCTTGATGCACCAGTAATTAGTTGGGGGGGTTTCCGCAAAATGTATGATTCGTAATTAGCAACAGGTGTCTGGGCATAGACAGAGAGAGAGCTCTTGTATACACTCTTGACAGCTTCAGGCAGGATCAGGATTAGGATTCAGAAAAGTCTTTTTTGTTTCAATGGCACGCAGGGCAATTCACACACTTTGGTCTCCAAGCCCTTTTTGTTTTGTTGCAATAGCTGCAGGTTCCAGTCTAGATACCAAAGGGCACTTGCAATGACAATCAATTCTCAAGGCGAAGCTCGTATCCCGTCCCGACCCCAATATCTAGTTCCTCCATGAAAAAAGAAGTGTGTGTGTTTGTGACTGTGTGTGCTATCTACAGAAAAGCTTGGGATATCCTTTGTGTGATGAGATGCAAAGCTTGCCTGCTACCAACGAACCACCCTCCCTGACATTTGCAGCAACTCTCTTTGATCTTTTCCGATGAGAAGGAGGGAAAAAAGAGCGACAACAAAAAACCACCACCATTCCTCACACCGCCACACCTATCTGAAAGATACTCTCATGTCCAGCACACACAAGCGCGGGCTGAGCAAGGGTGTAATAATCGGGGGTCGTTGCCGTCATCGCAGGCTATGCTTAGCTCGGCCGTCATGTGGGGTGCTTCCGAAAAGTATTGGTTGTTTCCTCCAAGATAAGCGCAAGGCGCGGGTCGAGCAACATGGTTGAGCCCTGACGGTCAGGTAGTGAAGATCGGTTCATGTAATCCACCCCGATACGCCGTTTCCAATGTTAAACCCGCAACGCTCAAGTTCAATTGACTTGTTCACAAAATCGTGCACTTGGACTTCTTCTTCTGCTGAGGAACAGGCCTGGGGTTGAGGACAGCACTGGGAGGAATTAGCAGGTTGGTGGTAGTAGGCTGTAATTATTGAGACGTACCGGATAGCCTCGTCGAAAACACTCTTGAGATTTCTCTGCGTCAGGGCAGAGCACTCCAGGTACTTGTGTGCCTTGATTTCCTTGGCGCAGATCAGAGCTTGATCGTACGACACTGGCTCCATGCGCTTCTGGCGAAGAGACTCGAGGGTGTTGGGGTCTTCTCTCAGATCCAGCTTGGTGCCGACGAGGATGATGGGGATGTTGGGCGCGTGATGGTCGATCTCGGGGTACCACTGCGCATGGTTAGTGCTGATCTCCACGCGGTGAGGCTGCAGGATGTCATACCTTGGCCTTGACGTTGTCAAATGATGGCGGGCTGACGATGGAGAAGCAGATGAGGAAAACGTCGGTCTGGGGGTAGGAGAGCGGGCGCAGTCTGTCGTAATCCTCCTGACCGGCAGTATCCCACAGTCCCAAGCTAATTGGCTTTCCATCGACCATGACACTCGCAGAGTAGTTGTCGAAGCTGTTCCGGTTGTTAGATTGAGTCTTGCCGTCGATCGAGGACGCGAGGCTTACACAGTGGGGATGTACTCGCCGGGGAAGGCGTTCGTTGTGTAGGAAATGAGCAAACATGTCTTTCCGCATCGTTAGCTGGCAGTCGGAAGATGCGATGCTGGTCGAGACTCACCTTTCCGACGGCACCGTCACCCGTCACCACACACTGAGATGATCATTAGCCTTTTGCTGCCACCGGGCGCTGTCGAGATGGCGATCGCGACGAACCTTCAGCGACTGAACTCCTGGCTGAGCCATTTCTGTGATATTTCGAAGAATGCGTGATTCGATTCCACGACAGTGTTTAGCGCGAATAGAGTTCGCGGGTTAGGAAGGGCGGCGTCGAATTGGGGACCGATCCGAAAGGGGAGACGGCGAGATCAAGTGTGACGCAAGGTTGCTGAGTTGGAGGGACAAGGGAAAATGGCTGGATGTTTCTCGGCAGCAGCCCTCGGACCTTGGTGCTAGGAGCTCGCAATTATTGGTGTGAGGTATAGGATGGTCTGGTATAGTAAGGTGCGGGATGGCACGATGTGGGCGGCGACGAACGTTGTGTCGAACAAACGGAGCGGAATGCGTTGCAGATGGTAGGGTGTCGATTGAGCGAGTCTCGAGCGGTCGGTCAGCGACGGGAAACGATGGCTCTGTGGGCGGTCGGCGGGAATGGTGTGTGATGTCGAGGTGTGTGGTAGAGTAAGGTAAGGTGAGGTAGGCAGAGCAAGGAGAGAGGCGAGATGCAGAGCAGAGCAGAGCAGACACAGACTGCGCGGCAGCAGCTTCAGCAAAAGACAGTTGCGGAGTCTAAGCTCTGGTGGGTTCCCTGGGCTGCATAAAAAGTCGAGGTCAGAAATGTTTTGACACAGCGGAAGGAATTAGTGCCGCAGGAGGTGAAGCTGGAAGGGTGATAACGGTACCCTGTATATCTAACCTTCTTCTCAGGCAAAGAAAGTGGGGATGGGGGCAATTGGGAAACCTGAGGGAAGGGAAGTGGAGGGGGTCGGGGTGGGAATCGGTTTAGGTAGAGTCGCAGCGCGGTAGGGTCGTCGTATGGTCCAGTCTGGTCTGGTCTGGTCCCCGTCTGCTTTGGGTGCTGACCTGGTGCGCGGGTGGTGCGGTGCTGTGCTGGGTGTTGATGGTGCTGGTTGGTGCTGATGCTTGGTTTTTGGCGCTGGTGGTGGCACTCGCTGCACAGTACCTGCTGCTGCTGTCTGAAGTAGTGGCCAGGGCAGGCAGGCACAACCAGGCAGTCGATTGGGAGTGGGAGGAGGAGCGGACGGGCAGGAAGGGGATAGGCAGGCGGGTAGGCCAGGGGGGAGGAGAGGCGAAGGTCACGAAGGATAATGGCTGGTGGAGAGAGAGAGGCAGAGAGGAGGGGGGATAGCTTACCGTTTGGCAAGAGGGAGAGAATGACTCTGTTATCGTGCGCAAGTCAGTTGGATGTTGGAGTTTGGCCGTTGTTGGAAAAAAGGACGGCGGGCGAGATGGATAGGTAGATGTCGAGGAGACAAAGGCGACGAAGCAGAAACAAAAGGCGAGAACAGACGCTTCGAGTGTGGAGGGGGAAAGGATGGGAGGGTGCTGCAGCAGTTGGTGGTGGTGGTAGTGGTAGTGGTGGTGGTTGGAGACGGCGACAGCGAGCAGACGGACGGCGGTACAGCCAGATGCAGTGTGGACCAGGTACAGAGGGTAAGGGGAGCACAGCGATAGGTACCCGGGACTGAAGGGAAACAGCCGTACAGACTGCTACCCAGGCAAAGTACACCCAGCAGAACTGCGTAGTACTTGCGGACCCAGGCAGGTTCGGGTTCAGGATGGCACGTACCGGTGTGCGGTCTGCGATGCGATGCGATGCGATGCGATGCGCTGCAGCGTGTGGTGCGGTGCGGGCAGCAAGGAGCTCCTGGCTGCAACAGTTTCGGCGTCAAGGCGCTTTATCCCAATGGGAAGACGAGAGGAGACGGTGGCGGCGAAACGATGATGGTGGTGGGCAGACAAACAGAGGCAGCAGACGGATTGCAGTGCAGTCTGGTATGGCAACGCAAGCAAGGCAAGGTATTGTATGGCAAGGTAAGGTAGGTATGGGGAAAAGGGGACCGGACGAATGATGCAGATGCAGCCCGGCGGCAGAGGTAATTAGGTACTTTGGGACAGTGTGCCGTACTTCGTAGTGGATGAGGGATGCAGCAGATGCGGATTGTGGTGCACAAGGCGAGACGAGGCGAGGCGAAGATGAGACCAGCGGCGCGCTGATGACTGTTGCTGCACGGCACTGGCCTTTTGGTAAGGCAAGGCAGGGCACGTAGCCACCACCACCCAAGGGACCTTATTACGCGGGCAGGTGAAGAACGGCGCTGGTTGATGATGCTTGGTTGCTTGGGTGCTCGAAACCACCTTACGCAGTAGTACTAAGTATTGGTCGGGGATTGGTATGACTTGGGATTGGATGCTGTGCTGGACTGGAAAAGGAGAATTGTCTCGATTGGTGATAAAGATCCGGCAGGCGGGCACGGTGCCGGAGCCAGTGTGCCAGGAGCAGGACGGGAGGGTGTGGAAGTGGATTTCAGGATGGGAATTGAATCTTTACGTACATCACATCCCACACTACTGCTGCAACTTGAGTGGATGTCGATTGTGCTTCTGTGGCCCTGTGGATGCCGATAGTCTTAAGTGTGGATGATGTTGAAGACGTTGAGGCCTGGCTGGTGGTACGAGGACCAAAGCATGCGCCGACGTTCTGACAGCCTTGCTGAGTCTGCCAATTGCAAGGCATCTACGGATAAGGTATCTCACCTGTGGAAGACGAGAGGCTGGTTGTGGTCCATGTGAATCAAATCAAAACCGGTGGTTGGAAGTCGCGGTGGAGGCCGTTCCTTCCTTCCAGTCGGTTAGGAGAACCGTAAGGCATCTCGAGGCGCATCCAGGCACAGACGCCGATGCTGGCCACTCAAAGCCGACAATGATGCTGACGATGCTGCAAGGAACTAACTAACCTTACCTTACCTCGCTTTGGTTCGATAGCGTAGCCTCTTAGCGCCGGATATCAGAGACGGGCGACTGGAATTGGCAGCACACTGACGGAGAAAAAAACAGCAACAAATCACGGCATGAAGCTGCATTCTTGCCGGTTCACTGGCTGGCAGTCTCAGGCACCTCACTGAGAAAAGTATTTTACAATACACTGGACCCCGCTGCTGCCGCTGCCGCTGCCGCTGCCAATGCCGCCCGTCCTGGGTCTGACTGCACTTGCAGTTGAGACTCGATCAAGATTTCGTCGCTTTGATTGGCTACAGTTCAACGACAGCCATCTTGGAATGGACAAATGACGATATCAAGTCTGACGGCGCGCGATTCGGGCATACCCAGCAACGAACCATGGAACAATATTGACGTTGAGATTGGTGCCGGGCGTTTGTGTGGCCTACGGCAGTCTACCACGACGGCTTCCACTTCTCGAAAGCTGTCCGATGATGGCCGCCCAAGAGAACTCTGCTGTTCATCAGACCAAAGTGTGTTCAAGGTTAGCCTCTCGCAATGTGTTTCGCGCCAACCAGCTGTCATGAGATTTACAGGCCATGTGCGATGATGCAAGCCGACAGTGACACTGACAGACGCGATCCAGGAACGCAATGACCTGAATGGGTGGCAGTCCGCGTACGGCGGCAGCGAGGTGGTGTAAGGCAACACCAAGCACCAGGAGGCAAGTGCTGGTTGCAACATCCAGCATTCTGCCTGTGAGCTGCCACTAACTGGACTGGTGGTGGTCGCCGTCACTCGTCGGCCACGAGATCGGATGTGTGTTCCATGCGCACTGGTGAATGAGAGCCTCGATACTTGATCCCTGAAGGCCCCCCATCAATCAATCTTCACTCCTCCCGTTTGTCTGCCACTCTGCCAATGGCCGGTTTCTCACTTTAATCGGGGCGGACCTCCGTTTCTGGGAGGCATGGGAGGGGGTTCTTTCCCTTCGCAGTGCTCTTGCTGGACATCCACGGCAGGGAGGCCAGCACCAGATAAGCGGGTCTGTAGCCCAAAGGGGCATGGCTCCGGCCCGTCCATCCAACTGGGAGACTTTGCGAGACTTGCGAGGGGTTGGTCGTGGTAACTGCCAGTCGCGCCAACCGCACCAGAAACATGTTAGCACCTGCCATGTGCTGCCTCCGGCTCGACGTCGCTTCAATGTTTCGACGACTCGTCGCCGCCTCTGCTCTACTCCTCTCTGCTCCTCTCCCAAGCCTCCTTTGTTTCTTGTCCGTCTCCATCGCTGTCTCCAGTCCACCACGGTCCATGGCCATCACCACCACCATTACCACCACCATTAGGACGGCCGACGAAAAAAATGTGCCATGCCTCCATCCCTTCTTTGCTGCTGGTTTGGGGGGCTTCTACCAAGAGGGTGAGGAGGAGACGACGAACAAAAAAAAAACCCAGACCAACAACAAGAGGTCCGTCCCCCTCGCCGCCCGCCCCAGACTCTCTTTGAGTGAGTTCAAGCGCCACTTGACGCATCTCTTGTTACAATCTGCAGTCTCTGATGGAACACCCGAGGAACGTTTTGAAGCTCCTTCTTTCCGCCTTCCAGCCCGTGTCCACCATGCCTGCTCTCAAGGGGTGCCCAGTCACTGGCCACACCATACCTTACCACAACCACTTACACACCCGCCCATCTTCATATTTCACCTTTGCACGCGAAAGACGAGGCTCCGCAGCAGTGAGATTGACGAGCCCAAGACGGAAGGACCGCTGGTCTGATTTGCTGGGAATTGCAACGGTCCATGGCTCTATTGATTCCAACCGCCGACCAGCCCACATACCCGACCGGCCATGCCTCGTCGTTCGTCCGCCAGGCACGGATATTGAGTCGGCTCCATCCATCATCCTAGTCGCAATCCCCCTTCGCGCCACCTCTTCGCCGTCCACTCCAGTCATTCGCTGTGGGGACCCTGTCCGCCGCTGTTCCGGCCGTCCACACCAGCCGCCTTCGGAGTCCATCCGGCTGCCATCAAGCACACCTTGTTGCTGACTTTCTCTGATCCCGCCAACCCGTCCTACGTCTTCCTTGCCCAGCAACTCCTGTCAAGTTGAAAGAAACAATCGTCAGATCATCCGTTTGCTTGGCGGCTACATTCCCGGCCATCACGACGTTTCCCCGGCTCTCGAGAGCACCGCCCTTGGGGCCTGCTCGGGGCTGTCATGGAACGTCAAGAACCAGGGCATGTGTTTCCTCGAAACATTCAGAGGTCTCATCCGTACCTCGTCTTCGAACCGACCCAACTTGTTGCGTGCCGCACAGATCACTTTCTCACATGTAACCGCACCTGTTTCCTCATGCGCCTGATTACGCACTACAGCACCACGGACGTCGTCACATCGCCGTGGCTTGCATGCGAAATGCACAGCATCGTCGGCCTTGCAGTCAGTTCGTTATCTGCAACGATTATCGAGATGAGCTTCGCAATGCTGCATTCGCCAATGCAACCTGGCGGTGGGCATCCGGTTTGAGAATCGGAAAACGACTGGCATTTCTTCCAAACGGGTTCTAGTGGCCTTCTATGGATGCAAGGTGGTTGCATTACACTTTGCGAGCTAGACGAGCTGTCTTGCTTTGCTTTTTCTCAACTTCTTTGCTGAGCGAGCTTCACGTACTGCGCCGCAACTTCCTTTACTACCTCCTCAGCAGTTGCAAACCTGCGTCCAAGTAGCTTCTCGCCGTCGGAGGCATCCGTCGGAATGCTCACAGTTGGCTGCACGCCGCTGTCACTGAGAATGCCCTTTTCAAACGCCTCGGGGAACGCCTTCTTCGCGATTTCCCTTGCCTGTTCGAAATCGAGATGTTGAGAGAGGATGACAGACTGGCCGCCCGAAACAGACGGGGACAACGCAATGACATGCGCGTCTGCTAGATCACCAACCGAGATGTAACCCGTGTTAATGGGGTAGTCGCGCGTGCCGCCTACTAAGAAGTAAAGCAAGGCATTGTTGGAGCCTGACAGAATAGCTTCTGTCGACGTGGCAAGTTCCTCGTGGCCCAAGACCCAGCCGGGCATAATCGATATGAGGTCAAATGACGGACGGTGCTCCTTTATCCAATTCTCAGAGGCATCGAGGGCGGCAGTCTTGCTGGCGCTGTACGGGTCCTCGTACGGAGGAATGGGCCACGGAAGTCGGGATTGTCCGGTGAAAGCTGGTCGATCCAAACCCTCGCCCCGGAAGCATGACCTCGGCATGATGGCCACAATGGAGCTTGTCACGACGATCCGCTTTACTGTGTCGTTGGCATGCGATAATGCGCTCTGAAGCATGCCTAGGACGCCTTGCACGGCAGGTTCGACGTAGATCTCGTCTTCTCTTCCCAGGCCGCCGTCAGGTTGGAACTTGACCACGGGAGACGCACAATGGATGATGTATTTGGCGCCCTTGACTGCCTCATCGAAAGCGCCCACTGTGGTAAAGTCCGGGACGATAGCCCATTGTAGCTGTGAGTCTGACGGTTCGAGGTCACACAGACTTGGCGCTGCTAGAATCTTCTTGATGCCTGACTGGGACCGAACGGCACATCGAACGCGATATCCAGCTCTCAAGGTTGACAGAAGTGTTCTGAAGCCCACAAAGCCGGTTGCACCGGTCAAGAGTACGAGATCGCCTGACATTGTGTAGAAAGAGGGCGTTGAACAAGATTGTTCAACACGTAGGTCTGGTAAGTTTCTGGCTGCTGTATGCGTCCATATGGTCAAGAAACGCCCCCTCAACTAATAGTCAAATATTGTTTCGGGTTACAAGAGAGGTAAGTAAGATATGAGATCTGGGCATCTGTAATTCACTACACTGGCCAAAGAGCGGACATACCGTAAATACGGCATACACGAAGACAACGTTATGGTATCAGTCTACTTGATTCCTCATCTTCACACAGAAGTCCATTTTACTCCAGCTGGATTTGCCTGGAGGAGATGTCGTCGTATTTGTAAGACACTGGCTTCATTGGCTAGTGAGGCCCCGACCTGCAGCCGAAAATTTACGGCCTCCTACACTGTTGATGCAACATGCCAAAGTCCGGGTTCGACTGCGTTAGAACAGACGGCTTTACTGCTAAGTCCGAGGTTGAAGACCATATCTTGATTTTGTAAGCGAGGATGCTTGGTGTAAGCACTTACGGTGGTCTACGCTGATGGGATTGAGGACCGACCCGTGTTGGATGGCATGGAAGTTGGGGGCGATTTGCACCAAGGTTTCGGGAGTTTAATCTTGACTGAAAAGATCTTCCTAGCAGGGCTGAGTGTTCTTTTTTTGGAGTTTGGCGCACTGAATGTGTTCGCAATGCTGCTTTTCTCGAGAACGAGAACGAGATGTTGGGAGTGAAAGACGAGGTGGTGTGGTGTGGTATGATGAAGGCTGCGAGGTAATCAGTCTTAAGCTTAGTTGAGACCTATCCCACTAGAGTTTGACAGGTCGGCGGTGGAAACCGCAAGGTCTGTAGCGACCTCGGGCTGGAGGTGCGACGATACGATGCCGAATCGATATCATCGGAATGTTTCTTCTCAATGAAGCACATGCCGTCCTCGGAATCATCTGCCCAGCTTAGCTCAGTCGTCAACAACCCAACGACTCAAGAATCGCCCCTCGTTTTCGGGTTCCCGAAGCTGTACCGCCAGAAACGAAAACACCAAGCTGCATGTTATTCTAGAAGCACAACCCTTGCCTCCGATTGACTTTCTGCTGCACGAACCTCAGTCAACCCTTAGTAATGGATAGAGTTCTCGGCGCGCCGGACAACTGAAGCCCGGCCGGAAGAGATCCATGTTGATGGAGGTGAGGCGTGCCGGTGGGTGGGGCCGAGAGAAAACATGGCTCGTGCACACCCTGCTTGTTTGACGACATCCCGTCGAAGCTGGGCGCGTCGATTCAGTCGCGTCTGTGTCTGGCCGCGGGGAAGTGAGTGAACCATCAGTATCGCAATCTACCCACCGGCGACCGACACAACTCCACCGGCACCCCGACTCCGTATCGCGGCCGTGATGCCACGGATTGAATCAGTTTTTCAACTCTAGGCCTCACACACGCCCCCCTCCTACAAAGCTAAACCGACGACGAAAGCGAGGGTGTAGCACCCCATCGCAAAACACACACCGCGACAATGTCGTTCAACACACCCACCACCGGCCGCGACGGCGCCTCCTTCCTCTCAGATGACGACGACCCTCTCTTCTCCTCCGCGATCATGGACACGCACACAGGCCGCCTCAACGCCGCAGCCCGCACCCCGACCGCCCGCGGCCGCGCCTTCAGCCTCGACCCGCCCTCGAGCCGCGCATCCCTCCAGACGCCCTCGAACCCGCCCCCGCTGCGCTCCTCGCTGCGCAGCTCGGCGTA
>JAKMWZ010000155.1:0-116481 GCA_025328985.1 Colletotrichum sp. SAR11_239
AGGGGGGGGGGGGGGGGGGGGGGGGGGGGCGCGCGGGGGGGGGGGGGGGGGGGGGGGGGGGGCCGGGGGGGGGGGGGGGGGGGGGGGGGCCGGGGGCGGGGGGGGGGGGGGGGGGGGTGGGGGGGGGGGGCGGGGGGGTGGGGGGGGGGGGGGGGGGGGGGGGGGGGGTTTTTTTTTTTTTTTTTTGCTTTCGTTTTTGGTTGCTTTTTTGGTTGGTTTACACGGGGAGCTTGTTTTCGGGGAGAATTTTCATCTGTATAGCCTTAAGGCGCCGGGTGAGTGGGAGGAAACACCCGGCGTGACGAGCGAGTCTGGGGCTTGCGGGTGTTGTTTAATGTTCCTTTGGGGGAGGAGTGTGGGTTGGTTGGCTTGTGGGGGACGGTTCCGGTGTTTTGGGGTTGTGGAATTCCGTCCGTTCGGGCCGCTTCGGACGTGGGTGAGGGTGATGATGAGGCGTATGGGAGGAGTCTTGCCGGGCGGGAGGGAGTACGGGTCAGATTCGTGATGCGTCAACTGGTTACGAGGGTCGTGCTATGAAGTTGAAGTCGGAATGCGGGTGTCAAGTGTCCTTCTGAAGTCTCTCAAGAGACCGGACGATAGTACAGTTGCCGTCACATTTGGGAGTTGAACATGCAAGAAGGCAGTTCCCGCCAGCCTTAAGCTCTTGCGTACCACAAGGCTCTTTACTCAAATACCGCGCCTTGTATATCGCTGCCGGTGCCATAGAGAAGCAATATCTCATCCTGTGCCAGTGCTTTTTCTGCAACCCTCTGAAGCTTCAAGCAAAGCCCATTAGTCGAAGCCCATCCGACATGCTTGTCATCGGGCCTTTGACAGGTCTTCTGGGTATCAATATCCTCTCTTGCATGTTGTTGCTGAGCCTCCGTCCTGTTCCCCAGTCCCAGTGGTCGTCTTCTTCTTCTTCCGCAATCGAGACTGTTCGAGCGGTGGAATTCCGGTGAAGCCTTTGTGTTGTTTACTGTTGTCTCGCGACCAAGGCTTACGCGGCATAGGCTAATCACTCGAGTGAGCCGTTGTGATCTCGATCGAACTACCCTCAGCTTCGAACAGCGTTCGCCGTCTCCGGGTATGTATGCGCAAGGTGCACAGTAAGCTGAGACCCAGCTTGAAGAACCAATGATTCCCTGTTTTAGAGAGCATCGTGCGATCTAAGATAGGCGCTCAGTCAGCTGTTGTTCTCAGGCATCACGAGCTCAAGAATCGGAGAGTTGCTTACCCAGCTGACTGGCAATGAGATCGAGGTTCACGTGGCAGATCGCGGGTTGGTTGTGTAGTCGACGCGTTCGTGGAAAGATCACCCGGTCACTCCCTCACCCTGTACATCCCATTACCCCTTCAGACCCGAGGATTGTTCTTGGGTCATCATTCGTAGTTACTGAGTAACATCGGTTGTGACGATGACGGCGGCGGAGGTGTGACGCGTGGTTTCCGTGGACTGGCAATATTGTTGTTGAAGTTGCTATTGTGATCATTTCACCCTCGACGGGAGAAATTTCGGCCAGTTGAGCGGAGTCGAATGGAATTCCACGACGCCCCTCGATACCGAATCCGACGGGTTTGATTTGTCAGGACAGATTGGCTGGAAGGATTCGCTCCCATGTTGTTCATCCCTAAATCCTCGGAGGTCCTTGCATCTGTTTCTGCGATCCATCGGCACAAACGGGCTTAGCTCTTGGCCCCTTCGGAGATCGAATCGCTGCAGCTTCATGTAATCTCGTGCTATGCTCTCGTCAGTAATTGGGTCAAGTATCAAAAGGAAAACGTGTACTCGCCAAGTGAGGCCGAAAAGGGGTTTCTGACGAAGTACACATCAATGTGACAATTCAGCGAATTGAGCGCCTAGCCCGTCTCGGTTTCGGGCAAACTGCATGGCCCTCCTGGATATTGCCAAGCCAAGTAGAGGAAACAAATTGTTAGCCTATATTGGGTTATCGTAGGAAAGGTTATGCCTTGTACGCAGGAAAATGGGCATTCTCCTCCATGCAATCTCGAAGACTGGTAATATGGCTGTTCTAGGTGTTCGCAGAAATATCGGGATATTGATGACACATGATGTTGTAGAAAACGGACATTCCTGTGTCGCGAGATGCAAGTTTATTGTGACTAATGTCAGCATCGATCTGCCCATAACATGAGCAACTGTCTCTGTTGGTGAAGGTGAAAGCAAAGTCCAGCACTTAGGATCCCAGGTTTTTTTTCGTTTCCGCTCAACCGAGAGATTCGCCATTCGCTATTCATTAGAAAACATGCTAATCTTTCTGGAGAACACCTTGTTGAATAGAACCGCGGATCTCATGTACCGTAGTTCACTAGCCATCGATAGGAAAGAAATTCTCGTGGTTACTCAGATGACACAATTTCCGCTAGTTGTTCGATCCGAAGCTGCCGTTCATATCTCTTTCGCTCAACGAGTTCTCTTCTGGTGCGGCATAAAAATGCAGGCGAAGTGAGGGGCTCAGTTCCCATGTGATCCGTAGCAGAGGAAGTACCTCACACGTGGGGTCCTGTCAGCTTTCCAAAGTCCGAGAATACGCCCGTGAAGTAAGCATGCGGTTGTCAGCAAAAGTTTCAGTAAGCTGCGCACGCGTTGCTCCGTGTCTTTGTTGTCATCACACGAAGTCGGGCAGCGAAATGAACTACGCCCGGGGCGGAGCGGCGCAATTAGTATGTAGACGGAGCGGAGCCCTCCGTAGCGTGTCTCGGCCTCCGCCAAGCGTTCCGGCACCGGTAAGCTGGGGGCACCGAAAGCGAGCCCGAAAGCGAATTGCGAATTGCGAAACAGACCGGCCCCAGCAGCCCTAGCCTCAGCCCAGTACCAGCCTCAACCAGCTCTCTAACTGCATGAAGTCAGCAGATCGCTGTGGCGAGCGGCGGCGAGCCTTGCTAATGCGTTACCGGTGTGCTACTACCGGCAGCGGCAGTTAAGCTTGGCGGACGCTAGTACTGGGCTTAGCACGAAGAACAACGACTCGAGGGGGCCACAAGGCGATGTGAGTGGCTGGATGAAGTCACAGGTTGACGACGCCTTCTTGCCAGCCGGGAGAGAGCCGGGGTCGCGGTCCTAATGAAAGGGCGAAAGGGTAGGGGGTATTCTATGCTTGATTCGAGTAGCGGGTTTGCTGATGATTGCCTGCCAATGGAATGGTCTGCAGATGGGACAGCTCATTATCAAAACGCCTCATGAGCGGAGTTCGGAGAATTGAAAGTGACGATAGAAGGTTATTTACATGATCCCCTGGCCCCAAGGATTATGGATTTGAAACTTGCTAGACATGATTGGCTAACTATGTAGATTATGTGCAACATATTGGTTGCTTAGATAGGAGGGAGGCACACTTTTGTAGATGGTGACACTCCAAGTCCATGGTGTAACATTGACCTCATCGTGAACGTCTATTTACTGACGTACGAACCTGGTAGCCAACATTACAAGTCGTCAATAAAGCCGTTGTTTCTTAATACACGTATTCGCTGAAGAAAAGCAATCATATCCAATCCGCGTATATGTTGTGTTTCGTGATGGTATGACGTAGCATAAAAATGTTTCCGCGTATAAAAATCCGCTTAGCGGCCAGCCCGGTACGCGTTTCACTGGGAATAGCCACGCGAATGCCTGCAACCATCCATCGTCCCCGCAATCACAACCATGCGCAATGGTAATCATCCGATCTCCAATTGGCTGTGTGTTATACTCGTGGGGTTTTAAGGGTTCATCGCAGAGCGAGAGCGAGATTCTAGACGGGATGATCTGCGGACATCGACATTCTGTCATTTGGCATTGGCCACGAGGGGGGGAGCAGTCGCGGCTGTGGTGACCTCAAGGTGAAACTAGACGTGGTGGTTGGATGGAAAAGGGGGTTGAAGCACAAACGGTGTTCTCGGCCTTGTTGAGTATAAAGACAACCTAGAATCATGTCCTGTTCATCGGAAGAAACACACAAGCATCGCAATCATCTCATCTTTCACTCGTTTTCTAGGCTTTGCTTAACTTGACATCTTTCAACAAACCCAAAATGAAGTTCTCTATTACCTCTGCGACTCTCGGCCTTGCTTTGGCCGTCTCGGCCAGGCCTGAGCTGATGAACACCAACATGGTGAACAACCCTCACTTCAAGCGGGCCGAACGCGGCGAGTGGGCTCCTGCTGGACCTGATGACTGTACGATGAAGCCTCAATGCCCTCCTAGACTGGATCACTGATATGTTGCAGTTCGTGGTCCCTGCCCCATGATGAACACCTTGGCGAACCACGGTTTCCTGCCTCGTGATGGCAGAAACCTCACGCAGGACACTGTTGTGAATGCTTTGAAAGACGGCATCAACTTCAACCAGACCCTTGGAGCCATCATGTTTAACCAGGCTACTGTCGCCAATCCGGAGCCTAATGCCACGTTCTTTACCTTGTATGAGCTAAATATAGTCCTTACCAAAAGCCTCGCATGCTGACCATTACACAAGGGACCACCTCAACCGTCACAACGTCCTCGAGCACGATGCCAGTCTGAGGTGAGTAGTACTAGAACACCAAGACTCTGCTAGTGATTTCTGACAACTTCGTCCTAGTCGCACCGACGCCTTCTTTGGCAACAACCACATCTTCAACCAGAGCGTCTTCGACGAGTCCAGATCCTACTGGACCAACGCTATCCTCGACCCCAAGCAGTTGGCCAACAGCAAGATTGCGCGTCAGGTCACCTCCAGGGCGTTCAACCCTAACTACACTTTCACCGCCAGCGTCGAGAATTTCAGTCTTGGAGAGGTTGCCGCCCCTATCATTGTCTTCGGTGACATGGTCGCCGGCACTGTCCAGAAGGATTTCGTCGAATACTTTTTCCGTAAGTCGAACCCAAAGTCACCATCCAGAGCTGCAACCATCTAACGATGCATCTCAGAAAACGAGCGTCTGCCCGAGGAGCTTGGATGGACCAAGAAGGCTGAGGCCGTTACCCTCGAGAACATCCTCAGCGTCACCAAGATGATTGGTGAGGCGACCAGCCTTATCACCGGCGGCGCCGAGGCTGCGCCTCACAAGCTCAAGATGAGGGACTTGCACATGGGTCTCGGACTCCTGGGTGTCCAGAAGTAAGGGGGAAGATACATCGGGCCAGCATATTAGTGCGCGTGCCTTGGCAACTCTGATTCCTGCAGCGAAGTCGGAAATTTGTCGGAACATGTAAGGTGCTTGGCAGATTGTACGGGGAAGGTAGGCGTGAAGGAGACTTAAACCTTTCGTAAATAAATTGAGACTGCAGACCTGTGCCATGTCTGGTACGGGAGTAAATAGCAAAAATCAAGTCTACCTTAGCATTTAACGTTGTTTTCGTTGTGAAGTATATGATCTTCGTTCGGCTAAGATTTCCCCGAGTTCCCAATTTTAATTTTTCAACGTCTGCTCTGATTTGCGGCGAACGTGCTTTTCTTTGGCAATTACTGTTTCCTTGGCATCCATTGTACTTGAACGCCGTTGAGTGAAATCACCGAATGGCTCAGAAAAACAACTACTGGGTCTCAATTCAAGTCAGATTCATCCACCAACGTCCAACCCTCGCCGCGCAGCTCAGCGTTCTCTATGCGCAGGTTGCACATCCTGCACTCCCCTCTGTGGGGGATGTCGTAGTGCTCGAGAATGATCTCTCCCTGGAAAGAGCCGAGAGGGTTGCTTGATGAGCTTCCAGGGGGATACAGCGTCTGCAGCTGAACATCAACCAGGTTTCTGCAACTTGGAACCGGGCAGGAGTACTTCCAGGCAATGACTCTGATCTTCATGTCGAGTAAGAAGAGAGGTCGGGATGAGGGGTTTAGGGATTTCAGGGATCGGCTCTCGTTGGTGGCGATCGGAGTCGAGGTGTCGGGAGCGGGGTACGGAAGTGCGTGACAAGGAGGAGAGGGCATCTCGTTGCGAGACAGGCAACAATGCATAAATAGGTTTTGCGTTAAATCTGCTTTTGCCAACCTACGCGCACAACAATAAAGTGAATTAAACTGCTTGTGAAGGTGAATATACGAGATGCACAACGAAACAACTGTTTGGCAAGAAAGCATCTCAACTGTTACGGCTGTGACAACTGAATGACTGCAAACTTGACTTTGTGAGTCCAAACGGATCCTGATGGTGGGACGGGGACTCGGGCCTGAATCATCATGGTAAAAAGCACTGAGGCCAATCACCAGCATGCCTCTAAAGATTCGGGCACGACATATTGTGATTCACTTCTAGCTAACCTGAAGCTTTATTCGAATTGAATGAAATAATATTACAAGAAAGCAATATGTATAGTGCTGTTTGAGCTGTTAGTAAGCTGGCGTGCCTAATTCGGTGAGTTGTCCCTGCATCGTCAGTGTGGCAGACCTGAGGAATCAAGTTAGTGTAAATGCATGCTATTGCCTGCGACCTGCCGAAAGAAGGGTGTTCGTAACGTCACCACGAACGTACTGCAGCAATCTGCTCCTGTCCATCAATTCTCGCTACGTTGATGCACACAAGAATTGCCTCAAAATTACAGGCGAGTGGGAAAGGAAATGAAAGTCATCAAGACAAAGCTGATGCTGCCCCGCGAGTTGGCTCTGGCTCCTTGGGAACTGCAACACAGCCCGAGCAGGGCCGGCCCGCCTAATCTCAGCCCGAAGGTCCTTGAAAAGGAACGATCTCCAACAGTGATCATCAGTGAGAGGTCAACTGCTGAGCAGTGCCTCGTTGGTCCTTACAGTGATCCGCTTGACTCCCGGGCTCAGACACCAGACGCCTCGGCTCTACCGCATGCCAGGGTCAACATCGATCCGAATCCCTCGCTGCTACCCCAAGGCAAGTACCAAGATAGCCATCGAGGCGCAGTCATATTTGGATACTCTTACCCCTATTCAACTCAGGCGGAAGGTCCGCCTGCTTGATGCGGACACGCCATGCTCAACTGATGATGAATCGGTGTTGGCGTAATCCTTCGCTTGGGAAGACGCACATCTTGGGAAAGAATCCGGTCCGCCCAACCAAACACCTTGCTGAAAAGTGCCTTCAGTGGCCGCCTGGAGGCCACAATGTCTCAGTCCCTGTCTAGCTTCTTCTGCAGGCTCCCGCAACGTTGTTGCCTGCGATGTACCGCATCTTCTTGGGTTAGTGAGGAGCAACTCCCTCTAAGGCTGCAGTGAATGCTAGGATCCAGGTTTGAAGCTCCCTGAAAGCTGTCCATCAATTTCTCACGGGAAACCGAATGTCCGTGTGATGAGTGGGCCCGAACTTGCACGGATCCAAAGGAGCATGGATCAAGTTCCTCCGGAGAGGCGGCCATGATCGCTATCATCAACAGAGTCGGCCCGGGAGGATGCCTAGTTTCTTGGGTATAATCCGACTGTCACTCGACGATGCCCAGAGGCCGAAGACGACAGTACAGCGGGGTGTCCTCCAAAAGAGGCAGCGATGCGCCCACGATGCGAAGCCCAATCCAGAAGCCCCTATCCATAACTCGGACGGTTCGAAGGATCACGATCCTAGCACGGACGCGGGACAACATTCATCTAGAAGCCCCGCGGGCCCCGCCTTTGGAGTTTAGAGGCTAGCTCATGTTTGGATAGCCTTGAATCATGTTTGTGCCCCCAATGTTTTTCTGGGCTGTGTCGGCTAACGGCAATTATCTAGGAACAGCCAGGTTGAACACTGGAGCCTGTAGGGCTGGAAGGTACCGAGCGTCTGAGACAGCCTGAGCACGCGAGTTGTCCGCATGCGACGAGGATTTCTTGAAGGAAGGAAATAAGGAAGGAATCTTCCCCTTTCACGTAGCATCCTATCTCGAACCCCGGCTACTTGAAATTGAATCCGTAGTCTTTACGGGTCTGGAATTCAAGAGGATGATTGGCTAGATTACGATTGTCTTGGCCGGGATGATATTCCCAAACCCCAGCACTCTTTTGTGGCTGAACTTGTCGGCAAATGTTGTCGTAGACACATGAATGATCTTAGTCACTAAGTGAAAATCAGGTGAGAAGCATTCAGTCATGCCGAGCGCGCGAAAGCAAGGAGCAACGTTTTCTAGCCATACCCAGAATCAACGGGGGCGGCTGGCTTCACCTCATGTTGTCGGACTCCGCTTGCTGAGGAAATGAAACCTACTTGGAGTCTTCATTGGTACTTTTGGTCAAGGTTCTTGGTTTGACGTGACCCGAAACCAAAAAATCATCATTCCTTTGCTGAACTGCCCTGTTCAAGAACGTGGATTCTGACCCTACATAATCTGGAGAGATTTGGCAATAGTGCCCCACAGTGACAGCCAATGGGGGCACCCCATTAAGTCCTTGGTTTACTTCCACGCGAGAATCTTCGCCGAGCCTTTGACAGTCATGAACAATACTGCTTTCATGGGAGACGCTCTTTATCTCATGGAACTTGGACCAAGTATCAACATGTAGTCTATGCTTTGTTCAAAACCAAAGGCCTTCTGCAGAGAGCTCACAGACTCATCGAAAATAATAAGAATTGTGTTGTTGAACGAAGTAAAATATTGAGTTAAGACAGCGCTGTTGTTTCGACTGCCAAAGAGCTTTCTTGCGGAAACTATGGCAAGCTCATAAATGATAACCTTACTTAAGAAGGGGCGAATTGACGGCGGTGTCTGGGGCTACATTGGAACCACAATAAGCCTACCCAGAGATCTCATCACTAAACCACAACGTCAACTTCAGGCCCGCTTCTCATATACGTACGTAAGTGAGCCCCGTCTAAATTCAAAAAGCAACAGCAACAGCAGTCATGTGCAGAATCACGCAGGATGTTGAATACTGCATCAACTGCGGCAGGACGATACTCTACCGCGACAATTTCGAACCGTGCGTGAGAGTGCAACAGTTCAGTAGATCATGCAGAACCCCAGCGCAGTGGTGCAGAGGCACACTCTACCGACACATCGATGAGACCTACGTTCAGTCTTGCCATAGATGTCATCCACACTCTCATCCTTACGCGGACGACTACGAGTACGAAGATGAGCTCGATGAAGAGGAGGACATACCACTGACTCCGCCTCATAGGCGGTCTCTCAGATTTCCCGCAGAGATATCTCCACCCCGACAAACACTCGCTCGACATGTGGACCGGCTGCCATCTCCCCCTCCCGCTTATCATAGCACAGCAACTTCGCAGCGCATCTCTCAGCCTCCACCGCAGTACAGTCCGCCGCGCCGCAACCTGACCCAGCCTCAATTATACGTGCGAGAACCATCACCCGAGCCAGCTAGGGTTCGATTCCAGTCTTCCCCAGCTCGCCGCGCTCAAACCCTTCCTCAGGATCTATCAGCCCACGAAGTTGAGGAGAACTTTCCGGGCCCATCTCATCGTCACCCGGAATCTCAAAACAATCGGTTGGATATCTTGCAGATTATTGGACAGCGTGATCGTCCACGAAGTGCGCACGGGATCCGCGCTCGACTTCATCGTGCATGGCATGGACCTGAGTTTCGATATGATTAGGTGTGTTGAGACAAAGTTCGACACGAGCTGGAAGGCGTGGAGCAAAAGATTAGACCATGACTGTACATATGAATAGAAATTGATTTTTTGACTACTAAAACGCATCCTCTCTTGGTGCCCCGATTCCTGGATTTGAAGCGTGACTGACCGATTACAACAGGTGTACAGAGCAGAGCTATGTGTTTCACCAACATGGTAATGCTTTGGGATCATGGTCCACGACGAATACGACTGTTTATAAGACTTCAAGACCACTGGCTTGATCATCAGTATTGTGGCAAATGACCCAACTGAAGCTTTCATGTCTTGCCTTATCCAACAAAAGTCGGATGTCAATTGTATACCCCATGTCCACTGAGCAACCTCTCATGGAAGGGCTTCGAATTCTTCGCACAAGTCTTTTTCACCATACCAACCATCAGCTTAGAACACCTAATCTCCACAACAGCGATCATCTCCAACCCTCCATCCTGTGCTTCTCGAACCCGCCATCGCGTGTCCAACACCACGCCCATGGGAGCGACGGTGTGAACGAATATGCCGTCATTCGTGCGAGTGTACTCATTGTAGCTTACAGCGTCGCGGTGACCAAATAATGCCGGTACGCTGTCGGTCACCATGTACGCCTTCGTCGCCTCGGTTGGGTGTATGTCGCTGGGGAGTTTGACCGGAATTTGAAGGTCGCAAGGCGAAAAAGACTTCATATCAGAGTCGGACCGTATGTGATGTTCCGCATCTTGAACAAGTGCGAGAGCTTTCTCGCGTGTTATGCTCGCTGGAATCGGCGTGACTTGGGTCAAAGTGGCCGAAGTATCCAACATCTTTGATTGTAGTTGAATTAAGAAATAATATGCGGCGATACCTGCTTGCGCCCAATCTGGTATGGGGACCCCAATGATTTATTGGGATTCGAGCCAGATCGAGGAGCTCGATGACCGAGCGGCCGAGGCCCTTGACACGGGGAAAGTTTCACACATCTACAGTTGTGAACTATAATGTACGAGCTCCTCGGGCTATTGGCCCCAGTACTCGAGGGACTCGAATAAAATGCGTTTACCGGTGGGATGATTGGTTTCATCCCCAGCACGGCATATTACTATGGCAATTCTTGCACCCGGGCGGGCCGAACCGATCTGAGCTACGAGTACATAATACGATGGATCCATCAAGAGCATCTCAACATACTCGCTGGCCTCATATTACTTTGGACGTGAATTGATTGAAACTTCGACGTACATTATGGCTAGTTAGGGAGGCTGAAGAGGGGGCAGAAAACACCTGCATCATGAGCGTCTCCTTTTCAATAACTCCTTCCGTGTGCATGTACCCGAATAAGACTTGCCACATGATCGTTCCTCTCTGCCTCACAAAACCTGCCTTTCGTCATGTATTGACGCCTGAGTGAATACAGAGCACTTGCGTAGACGATTGAATGATGTATAACAGACGCTTATAGCCGCTTAGTAGGAGTCTTAAACTGTCAGTTGGCGGTTTAAACTCCTTTGACAGATCGAGAATCAACCAATCAACGAAAACCACCCGTCAGGCACCACTGCGAACGTTATCTCCAGAAACCTCTTAGTGTTGGACCGTATGATCAACTTCTACTTGGACAAAGTATGTTCTGCAACCCTATGCTTATCTTACTCACAGATTGATAGACACTATTCAAGTTTGATTGAAGTGTTAAGTGGTCAAGAGTGAAGCTCTGTGCCAAAAGATTCCACAAGACCCAAGACCTTGTTTGAAAGACGCCGTCCCTTTCCTTGGCGATGCAACATCGGTCTCTCGTAAAACTTTAACTGAGAAAGAGGCCAGTTGAATGGCTTCATCCCGCCGGCGCGGAAGGAAATGTCACATTCCACGCATCCCACGGAGGCCGTCGAACATGGTGCCAGAAATGTCTCAATTGTGCCCAAAAAGATACATATTCTCTTGCTAGCCTTTCCCCGCATAATTGCAAATATCTCCCGACAGCCTTCGCCCAACAAACCATAGGCCATCAACATCAGACCAGTTCAGTGGACATCATGCGGGTACTTAAATATGCTCTGCTGACGCTGCTTAGTGGGTTCATGCCCTACTGACGAGTTGAAGGTATTACTGACTATTTAGCTCCTGGCCTGAAAATTTCGACGGCCGAGTGCACTTCCAAGGATACCATCGATTCAGAACGATATGATTACATCGTCGTCGGAGCAGGCGCCGGTGGCATGCCTGTGGCAGACAGGCTTTCCGAGGCGGGTCATAAGGTCCTCTTGATTGAAAGGGGACCGATTTCATCTGGTCGATGGTTTCCCGAGGAGGCTTTACTCAAAGATCAACTTTCTTTCGACAACTGGCGACCGGAATGGCTCAAGGGCACCAACCTCACCAGATTCGACGTTCCAGGTCTATGCCAAAGAATCTGGGTAGACGGGAAGAATGTCACGTGTGACGACATCAATGAGAACACATCTGGCTGCGTCCTTGGCGGAGGAATGGCCGTGAATGCGGGTCTCTGGTGGAAGTCTCCTGACATTGACTGGGATCAAAATTATCCAGAGGGTTGGAAGGCAGCAGATATGAAGGTTGCCGCGGATGCGCTTTTCAAGAGAATACCCGCAACTGACAGGCCCTCAACCGACGGTGTTCTCTATGCTCCGGAGGGATATAACGTGCTTTCGCGCGCCTTAAAAGCCGGAGGATGGAATCACGTCAACCCGGCAGACAACCCCAACGCGAAAAGCCAAACATTTGCTTTTGCAAACTTCATGTATCAGAACGGGGAACGACATGGTCCGTTGGCAACCTACCTAGTTACGGCGAACTCGAGACCTAACTTCAAAATGTGGACGAACACGATGGCTCGCCGTGTCATCCGCGATCGAGGTCGGATCACAGGGGTTGAGATCGAGTCTCGTGATGACGGAGGCCGATGCGGCATCGTGAACGTAACGGAGTCAACTGGCCGAGTGGTGATCTCAGGCGGCTACTATGGGACACCGAAGCTGCTGTTCCGAAGCGGCATCGGACCGGAGGATCAGCTCCGCATTGTCCAGCAGAGCACCGATGGCCCCGACTTCATCGAAGAAACCCAGTGGATCAAGCTACCAGTAGGTCGAAATCTTCACGACCACACTGTCACTGACTTGCAGATCACTCACAAAGACGTCAACTATTATGACTTTCAGGTTGGTGCATGGGAGAGTCCAATCCAAGCTGATGTGGATGCCTACCTGAAGAATCGGACTGGGATGCTTACCATGACGGCGCCAAATGATGGTCCTATCATGTGGGAAGTCGTTGATGGACCGGATGGACCACGTCAGTTTCAGTATACAGCGCGAGTGGCCGGAGCGACCAAGAACTCGATGACAATCTCGCAGTTCCTTGGCAGAGGCGGCACATCTGTCGGTGCCGTGACGATTAACCCAAATCTCTCGATGTCAATTTCTACTCTTCCATACCAGCAAACAAAGGAGGATAAAGCGGCCATCATTGCTAGTATCAAAAATCTGATGAAGGCCCTGTCAACTGATCCTGACATCGTGTTCACACATCCGCCCGCAAATATGACTGTGGAACAGTACATAGAAGAGGTATGATCACAGGCGTTTGGCTCGGCCTTCTGTAACTGATGCTAATAATTTACAGATGCCTGTCAATCTCCAGAGACGGCGTGGGCTTCATTATCTCGGTACCGCAAAGATGGGAATCGACAGCGGTCTTGAAGGTGGCACGTCCGTCGTCGACACTCACACGCGCGTCTATGGTACAGAAAATCTGTTCATCGTCGATGCTTCGATTATGCCTGGAATGGTCACAACCAATCCGTCTGGACCGATCATGACTGTTGCGGAAAGGGCAGCTCAGCGCATTCTAGAGCTACAAGGGAACATCTTGTCTGGTGGTGTTGCGGATGTTTCAAAAGGGGCACAGAAGAGTCTGGCGAACCAACCGTTGTACAACATCCCTCTACTTACTTGCGCGCTAAGTATTGTCATTTTACGGGTCGGATTCTAAGCCGAATAACACACACCATCGCACTAAACAATCGCGAAACTTCAGTAGCGTAAGAGTGCTTGTTGCGGTGGAGGTTAAACCTGTTTAACTCACAACTTCTGCCTGGTTGTATGAGGGTTCAGTTTAAATAACGTCTTGTTGAACCCACTTAGCTAGAAATGGCAATCAACAAGCATACACTCTGGTCCCACCGAGACTCCGTTCATGCTAATACACGTTGATGAAGGTCTCAGTCTCTACACAACCAAAGAGTTGACAGATTTTAACCGCCGTTGCTTCCGCCGCCGAAGCTGCCTGACCCAATTCGAACACCACCCACGACGCAATGACCGACAGACGGGTCGCACTGACGCTGAGGAGACCTTCGTCCGAAGCCGCCGCTGACCAGGTCAGGATCAGGACCCTCGACATCCCGGGCGACCATAGGAGATCCGCCAGCCTTATCGTCAATGATGCTGTCACCGATTTGAAGGTCTCCGCCATCATGCTCAATGAGGATGAATTTCTCCGTTGCTTGGGTAGTAGCAGTATCGCAATTGGAAAGGGCCACAACTTGGCCATGCTGGTCGGCGCAGTTAGGCCTAGCATCGACAGCAGCCGCAAAGAAGGCGGCGACTGCGAGCTGCTGGAGGCCCGAAAGGGAGAGGTGAGTAGACTTCATGTTTGCGTGGCTAAGCTCTTTTTTAGTTGAGATGATGGTAGTAAAGTAACAGGCTTTGATTGCTTGAGACGGCAAGCTAGAACGAACTTTTAGAACGGACGAAGATCGTTGTTTTATACCATTTGGCAGAGCTTTATATAGAAGATTGAATTAAAAGAAAGAAAGAAAGGAAGAAGCAGTTCATCATCCATTGCCGGGTTGATGGTGAAACAATCTGCTCGTCAATTTCGCCAGGGACGAACCAGGTTAGAAAAGGGTACGAGTGCTTCGGACTTCTACGACAGTCAGATAAAGACTTGGAGGACACAACGGCTTTTCTGTCATAGCTTAGGTCTCGAATGAAGCACAGTAGCGTCTTGTTCGTAATGTCGGGAATTGACTTCGGCGATGGAACTTCCTAAAAGTTTCTACATAAAGATGTCCGCATCATCACGACTATCCTCGGAAATGTTGGTGTTGTGATGCCCTGGCCCGACAACTCGGTCCGACAGAGCGAACGCCCAAACCCAGTTCTATCGTTCATTCAGAAGGCGTTCAACCACCATGAACCTTGGAAGAGGGGAAGTGCTAAACGCAGAGCTTCCGCACATAGGTAACCAACTTAGACGCACTTAGTCATAGATCGTGTCATGGTCGCGTATGCCCTAGCACAGCTGCTTCAACGAAACGCCCCTGTGGACATAACGGAGCATGAAACCGCAGGGAATGTCTTTAGCCTTCAACTCTATGGAACTCTAGCCAAAAGTCGCCAAATCGTGCGAGAGTATCAAAATGTCCGTCGGTTGTCGGATTGAAGCCGAAACTTACCGAGATTTCGTATCAGGGGGATCTGCAACTAGCAACTATGGAATTGCACAATGTGAAATCTTTCCCGCCGGTTTGTATGTATCTGCCCCATTCTTAATTTCACTAAAACTTGGCAGGGGATCGAAGCTCATGCCCCATATAAGAATGAGACTCCTTTTGGCCCAATCTTTCGCTCGGTAGGGTGACCTTCGAAATATTCCATAACGCTTTCAGCCAGACACTGCTCAACAGAATGCGTCGTATACCAGTTCAGAAACGGCCGAACCATACGCGCCTAGTCCAAAGCCAGGGTCTAGTTTTCGCAGACCTTGTAGCTCCCGGTGCCTCGGAGCCATATTGGCCGGACAACCGGTACTACTCGTTTACCGAAGAAGAGATACACCTTCTCGAAAGCGCCGCCAAAGACGTTTTTGCGATGTGCTGCGAGGCAGCAGACTACCTGACAGAAAACCAAGATATCATCACCAAAGACATGGCGGTGCCCGCTTTTGCCTTGAGCGAGATTAAAAAGTCGTGGAACCGAGAGCCTGCATGGGGCAGTATTTATGGACGCTTCGATGTGTGCTTTGGTGGCTTAAACCATCCGGACCCTCGATTGCGGCAGCCTAAGTTCTACGAGTTCAACGCGGACACTCCTACCTCGTTACTTGAAGCTGGTTCAATCCAATGGCTATGGCTGGAACAGACTGGAAATGGAAGCGATCAATACAACAGTATCACCGAAAAGCTTATCATGGCTTGGCAACGCAATCTCACCCATATCCAGCAGATGTTGGGACACAAGCCTGTGGTTCATTTCGCTGTAGGCGAAGGAGAATGTTCGGGGGAGGATGCCTTCAATGTGATGTTCTTGATGGATACTTGCCAGCAGGCGGGCTGGCAGACGAAGGCACTTACAGTTGAGGAGATCTCTATCTCGAAGAATGATGGACGATTTTACGATGCAAACGGCGACCATCTCGATGTCATCTTTAAGCTCTACCCGTGGGAATTTATGGTGCAGGAGGCATTTGCGCAGTCTTGCTTCCAGGATATGGGGAAGATCGGCTTGCATGACGAAGCGGGAAACTATGTTGGAGGAACCATTTGGATCGAGCCGCCGTACAAAATGTTGTGGAGCAACAAATCAATCTTCGCCATCCTGTGGAGACTGTTCAAAGACGACCCGAGGGGGAAGTGGCTTCTCCCGACGTATGTCAATGAGGCACCCTCGTCAATGACGAGTTTTGCACGCAAGCCAATCTTTGCGCGAGAGGGTGCCGATGTTGTTCTGCAACGTGATGGCAAAGTTATACAGGATGCATCTACGGGAGATTATGGCGCTGAAGGGTATGTTGTGGTTTCCATACTACCCTGTGATAGGATTGTGGTTCATCGACGGCGATCCCGCAGGTATGGGAATCCGTGAAGACCGGACACCGATTACGACAAACACGTCCGTCTTTATTCCGCACTCGATTGAGGGTGGACCAGCGACGTACGAGAAACAGAGAATCCCTGACAACGAGGAAATTGAGGAGCAAATGAGAGTAGCTCCATTTTTTGACTCGTTTGATTGGGAAGAGAATGAGATTGTGAGCTTCATGAAAAAGGTTGTTCTTGGTTGATGGTCGTTCAAAAGTCGAATGTTGAAGGCAAGAATGTAAGGGAAAAAATAAAGGTATTAGTGCACAGTATGCTCGCGAGCACAAAATAACCCGGTGATGAGACATAAGGCCAGGTCAACTTCAACCTAGAAGACCGCAAAAAAGAATTGGTTCTCCCCTTCCAGAATCGAACTAGAGACCTTTCGATGACAATGTAACCATTACAGTCGAACGTGATGAACCAACTACACCAAGGGGAGTGACGGGGCTAAAGCCCCGCTTGGTGAGATGACTTCGACGAAGCCGCAAGCGGCCCATAGAGCGAGGGTGGTTCAGGCCCCACATTTGACTTCATCACGATGCTGAATGTGAGGGGATCATGCATTGAGAAAGCCACCTTAGTGTAAGCTTGTAGAACAATCAGACGAACACGAAATCATGGTTTGATGAGTATGGGTATATTATGCAGAAGACCCTAATGACTCTGGGATTGATAGGCCACTAGACCGCATGCCCACGGACCCCTGCAGCTCTAAACCGGGAGACTTGCTCATCCAATTTTTGTCAATGTTATTGTCATTTCTTTTATCTTGTCTTTTTTTTCTAATGTAAATCTTCCGATTCAAGAATCACGTATCATAGCATTTAACCATCTGATAGCGCTTTTCGAGGAAATTGACGGTTGACGCCACGCTAAATGCCCATTTCATTTCCGACGACCGTTAGTTGTCCCAGTCCCTAACGCCAGCATAAGTTGCTCCCACTGTAACACCTTTCACGTCATTCTCTGCCGTACCAAATGCCAAATGCAAAATCGTATCATCGGTCGAGTCACTGTACTCCATCGCCGGCAAGCCCTTGCCAGAAACAGCCCCCCACATCAACCTACTCTCAGCCAGGTCGTCTCGCCAATCCCCACTGTCGCATTCCGATATATGAATGTGACCGCCCTTTTTGTCAATTTGATTCAGGGGAAGTGAATCAGAATCTGAGAGTCCCCACGACGAGACCGGCTCGGGGGTAGTCACTGTAGATAGCTCGCGATTCGGCCGGAGAACGTGACAGGCAGCCGAGATAGCAGCCGAGCAGCTCCCGACCATTACTGTTTCTCCTGAGAGACGAAATCGTGAGGCGATGACTGGGACGAGCAGCATGGCGCAGAGGACGACCATAGTCGCGATGGCGGCTTTGAATGATAGAAGGATGTTGATGTACATGGTGACTTGTCCGTAACTGCTCGACACGATCTGATCTGACGGAATGGCCTCCAGTGCTTTACTGCGTCAGTGGATTTCACCAATGGAAGCTTCAAAAGAACTCACGTTCAATTATGATGGCGTATACGGAGTTGGCACACAGCCAGTGAACCAATAGACCCGCTCCTTGCATGACAATAGCATATGGCAGGGGGATCTCCAGGAACGGTTCAGACTGCTGCTGGCCTTTTGGCACGCTGACGCGAAGCGGTTTGAGGTTCAGGCTGTAGGACATCCATTCCCTGGCCATAAACATGCGGGTGTAGATGACGTTCAGGAGGAGGCAGGTGATAGATAGCCCGAGCTGTGGAAGGTTGGACAGTAGGGATGATCCGATCGGGTTAATGGCCAAGCTCCCCACGAAGTTCTCGAGCGCTTTGGATGGGTACTTCATTGCGAAGACGGGGTTCTCGGGGTCCTGCCCGAAAGTTCCCCATGTGTATGCACGCTTCCATCCCCCGCTGCGATTGCTATGTTAGCAAAAGAAATGAACAAGACAGGACAGCTATGGAATTCTTACACTTCGCTGACAAAGGAGGTCAACGCCAGAAAGCCCAGAATCAAACCTACAACGCCAATGGAGTATGTCTTGATCCAGTCCGAGAGATGAACCGAGCCGCCCCAGCGCTGCGTCTGTCTCTCCCACCTTCGTGGCTCGGCGAGCCAGCCATATTCCTCCGGCCGCTTGCGGGGTGTCCAGCGGCTCCTCCTCGAAAAGTCCCGCCACCCGAGTGTGCACATGCCTCTGGTAGTGGTGTCGGGCAGGCGGATGAAGGAGTCGACGGCATCCCCGATAGTCGCCAGCGGTTTCCTCTTCCATAAGTAGCCTATCACGACGACGCAGAGACAGCTCTTGAACAGAGCAACAATACAAACCTCCAGAAACAAGTCGTTGTTGACGCGCACCCTACAGGTGCCGACAATGGGCTCCGAGAGGCAGTACTTGACCGTCAGCGTTTCGTTGAGTAGTGGAACGTTGCCTGGCGCGCCCACGGCGTCCCACGAGATGACCCAGTTGTCATCTTTATCGAGGAGCTCATCCATCCACGTGCCGGTCTTGAGGTCAAGAAGACCCCAGAATCGGCCCTTTGACGAGATGACGGAAACGTTCTCGTATGGGCCGTGGTCGTTCTCCCATTTTATGGTCATGCCCGTGGCCAAGCCGGAGCCTGTGAATCTGTTGTTACCAGAGTGGAAGCCATAGAAGCCGGCGTACCATAGACTGTAGACCGTGTTGTTCAGCATATCAGCCTCCCATGCCTGAGACTTCTCTGCCGTAGTCCATCCTTTGCCGTTGTTGTCCGCTTCCACCACTGCCACCATGTGCCTCCTACTGCGCACATTGATCCACACGCTGTACGCCTCCAGACACTCCTTCCCAGTGAGACGCTCCCAGGACTTCGCGTTGGCGGCCATATACTGCACCTCGCCCGGGACAACATCACTGTACGCTTGGTCAGCGGGCCCAGGGTCAGGGCCCAGGCCGATGCCGGGAAGGTAGTACTCCCGACCCTCGAGGAACCCTTCCGACGCAACAGCCGTCACCCACTCCGTGCTTGTAGTCGAACCGAAAACGCAAGCGTTGAAGAGCAGGTGAAACGGCACGGAGCTCAACGCAAACAGACTCCATAATACGCCGCGCCACGGCGACACGAAGCGCAGGTTGCGCATGGAGGGAATTCCCACGTCCATCCACCGGGAGCGGCGGTGCGCGACGTCGATATCCGCCCGCGTCGTGGCGGCCAGCATCTGCATGAAGTAGTTTGACGAAATGAGAATCAAGCTGGAGAAAGCGTTGACGAATGCTTTGAGGGCCATCAAACGCACACGCGCCGAGTCGCAGTCGCCCTCGAAGATCTTCGAAATGTTGAAGACGAGTGAGTCTGATGACCCGCGGGCCCGGGTGACGGCGAGGAGAACCCAGAGGATGAGAGTCAGTGTCCATATTGCGCAGACAAAGGTCAGGGCCGACACACGCCAGCCGCTGAGGGGTTGGCCGAAAAGGTGTCGCATATTTGCCTTCCTCGCGCCGTGAGAGAGAGGGAGGTACGCTGGGAAAGAGCGATCGGAGTTGAAATCTTAGGTGTCGGGAGACATATTTGAATGCCCTCTGACGGAGAAGATCTTCGTCATTGCTGCAAGGGCTCTGTGTTCCAGGTCATGATCGATTCAAGCTATTCGTCGGTGTGTTTAGCGCCAGGCACGTAGTCTTACTAAATGAATGCCAAGACGGGATACTTGCCTGGTATGAAAGTCTCATTGGTTCCTTGGATATGCAGATATCCTTCCTAAGCCTTACCAGCTCTCGCTTGAATATCCCGAGTCGGTAAACTGTGGCCCAGCTAGCTTTCCATATTCGTCTTACGTGAGATTCGGCGACATGAATGCGAGAAATGCTTGCCCTGGCCTCGATGTTGCCGTGCAGACATGCGCTCCTAACAAGGATCAGCGCAGCGCCCTATTGGTACGTTAGCGGCAAGTTCTAGACCCCTGCTGCTTGAGTAGTGATAAGGAAAGCCGTCCGAAAAAGACTGGATATTCAGAAAACACCTTGACTTGCCTTTAGCCATCTCTGGACTGGCAAAAAGGTTTCCTTCATTACAGATCTAAAAGATCTTTCACGGCCGCCTAATACACAAACATAGTTCCACGTCCGCACACTTTATAAATGTCTTTGCAGAGGTTAGCATGTAGGGTGAAATAGTTATTTGTCATAGGAAGAGGGCCCCTCGATCTAGATTCTAGGAGCTACTCGGTGAGCAGCTAGTAGTTCTCTTCTAGGCTCTCAGTCCATCGGGAAGTATCAGCAACCTAGGTAACAGGTTATCATCAATACAACAAATCAGAAAAAGAAGACGATTACATCAAACAAATCTGCTTCCAGTAATTGAGTCCCGCATGGATTGCGACCGAGTTTTGAAGACTGAACCATGCTAAGTGCAGGCAGAGCCACCGGAGGGTGCGTATTTACAAGACCACGAAACTTTTCAACAAACTTTAGAACTTCAAGGAAATCTTACAACAAAAGACAAATACGTCACAGTAGTCTGACACACAAAGGCAAACATAGAACCAAAAGGCATTTAGCTATGACCTGCCCCACCGCATTGCATCACTGGTGCGTTACTTCGCGTTGCTTTAAAACGGCGCAACTCATGATTGTTCAACGTGAACGAATGCAAAAAGGAATGTGGTTCTCCCCTTCCAGAATCGAACTAGAGACCTTTCGATGGATGTGGATATAATACCATTACAGTCGAACGTGATGAACCAACTACACCAAGGGGAGTAACGGGGCTGAGCCCCGCTTGGTGAGATGGACTCCGCACAACCGCAAGCGGGCTATAGCCTAGAGCGGACGCAGCTGAATCTCCCCACTTGAACGTCGCGTGATTTTTGCTGCTGAACAAAGGCAGCACAAATGCATGTGGAGCGGTCTGGAAATCCTAGGAAACTATGTGTCTTTCCTGCAATCTGAAGCGTCCGCACAATTTCCTAGGCTTCATTACACGGAAGGTTCCACGTGAGCCGTACTAATCCGTCAAATACAAGCAGTCGCTGACGGCTGATCTGGATCTTCGTTTCTTATAGCTTAGACGTCTTTGTGTAAGAACCCAAACCATGCTGATCGTTTCCTGGTTTCTGAAACAACTGCCTTGGCTCAGTCCTGCGGCATGCCAACCAACCTCGCAATCACAGGAACAAAGGCTGGTCCAGTGAAGGGCTTTAGGACAGGAGCTAATTAGGATTCGCCTAAACATTGCATAACTTCATTGGAAACTCACCGTGTAAGCTGAAACTTGCTTTGTTGAAAGGAAGTGACAATGTATGCCAACCGGAAGCAGGAACTCCTTGGACACAGACAATGTTGCTTGGTCTTGAGGAGTACCTTTTTCTGCCAATTAGTATCAAATCTGTCTTGGTGTTTTACTATCTTAGTTTGAAGAATGCGTTGCAACATCTCAGAAAGCCTTCAGTGATGTTTCACACAGATTCGTCCTGCAATATAATGCCAAGTTAAGAGGGAGGTCTAAAGCTAACCGTAAAGAGGATGTTTTTTTTTGTCAATGGCGTTTGGCTGTAATTTACAAAGGACGGCTAATCTCCCTTCATACTTGGAATTCTGCTTCAATTCAGTTAGTTCTAGACAATTTATCTAATATTTCGCCGATTAATAACAGGTATCTCCTCAATATACAATATACTATTGCATGACTTGCTAACATGCTCCTGTCTAACCTCACATTCGCCGCCGTCGCAGTCTCGGAACTCAGTGAATATGTATGAGAGAGGATCTTGGCCGGGAGAAACTGTGATCACACAGGCTGATCTGCTGCCATTGCTTCGTGTCTATTCTTCAGACTGAACAGGATTCCAAGATGCTCTTGGTGCGGTTCTTAATGCATCCATCAGTGTCTACGTAGTAATTCGATCATGAGTTAAACATTGGTAGCTACACACGCGCGGTTCTTCGCCCGTCTTAGCTGTTGCTTGTAGTCGTTGAAAAAGAACGTACATGGGCACTCTGACTATCTCTGAGATCCTGTAACTGTCTCTATTCTGATAGCTGAAAGGAACAGGCACGAAGATATGCTGCCTGAGGAAGTGTAGATAAATATAGCTGAGAAAATATAGCCAAGCTTAGAGAATGTATCACGCGAACTACAAGGTCAACCAGACTTCATGAATTTCACCGCTTACATCAATCATGCCTGGTGACAAGGTACATGATGTGAGGCCTGAAGATGTGGAGGTCGTGGAAAGCTATCACCACGAATGAGTGCCAAGAAGACAACGGTATTTTCCAGCATTTATTAGTCCCTGCAAAGAAACAATATGCGTGGATGTTTGTTTGACACTACTAGTGGTGAAGATATTTTCCCCAGCTCTAGACACATTGCATTAGTAACGGAGGACAGTTGGAAAGAGTCCGAAAGACCGCTGGTGGAGCTAATACGGCACTTTAGCTACGCGGGCTGGCTTTGTGGCTTCATTTGATAATAGTTGACAACTATCGGCAAAGTTCAGGCGGATCCTTCGCAACATTCATAAAGTACGTAGGTCAACGTGGTATTCGATGTTGAATAGCAGACCATTTTCCAGGCAAGTCTGTAGTCGACAAGCTTGAGCAATGGCATTCCGCGATTGCCCTTTCTTCGCTGCCCCGCTCATCACCCCCAGACGCGAAGAGTCTCTATAGCACACAATTCTTTTGTATCTTAGATGATCTTGGGAGGTTTCGATACCGCGGATGACGCTGACATTCACCAAGCGTTCGATGATGCACCGACACGCTGCAAGGAGAGACACCGCATTGCCTCGAGGTCCAGGACGGGGACCCTTAAGAGATGGTGTACACAATCTTCGCGGCGCTAACGGGCCGTTCCCCTCCGGCACCAGTCAACAACGCAAACCCTTCCAAAGCGATCCTCTCCAAACCGCCCCGCATCAGGCGCACAGGGTTCGGCTGCACCTTGACAACTCCAGAAGAGGCTTCAGAGCCCATGTAGTTATAAAACTCGGCCGTGAATCGTCTCGCGTCGGGGTTCGCGGGGAGCGTAGCGCCTAGAATCAGACGAACCGGAATTAGCGACAGTGTCTCACATCGATGCGTTAGTCAAAGGGGGCCAACGGTGACTTGCCTTGATACAATATCTCGACTCCCAACCCCTCCCAGACAGCTCCGATCAGAGGCTTAACCCGCATCCTGGAGACGTCGAATCTACCCAGGGCAGGGCTCCGGAACACGGCGAGCTGACCGTCCTCTGCCAGCGTTTGCTCGACCTGTTCAACCGACGGGCTTTTGGATATGGCGTCGATGGCGTATTGCACCCCTCCCCTGGCCGCACGACGTACTTGCTCAACCCAGTCGGCATCATGGTAGTCGACCAGAACGTCGTAGCCGTACGGTTCCTGCTTCAACATGGCATGCTTCGATGCGCTAGCCGCGCCGATGAGTCGTATCCTGCGACCAGAGGTCTTTTCAGGCGCATGGACGAGTTGCGTGGCGTACAGGCCGAGGGAAGAGGTCGCGCCATATATGAAGATGTTGACGATGCTGTCCTCGCCCGAGAAACCTCTTGTGTTGAAGAAAGGGCACGGGAATTGCAAGCGGGCGAAGACGCCCTGGGCAGCCGTCAGACCGCAAAGGCTGATTGCCGCCGCGCTTTCGAAAGACACTGTTGTCGGGACGTGCCACGTTAGGTCGTACTCGACAGCGAGGTATTCTGCAAAGGCGCCCGGGCGGAGGTTGACGGAGCAGGCTGTTTGGTGCTGCTGTTAGCTGATGTAGGACACTCATCATGTTACATGTAGATGACGATGAGGAAGAGCGTAGACGTATTGCGAGGGGTTTGTACGAGGCCTTAGGCTGCTACAGCCACGGAAGATGCAGTTACAGCGTGTGCTTTGCGGGTAGGAAGAAGATGATGGGGATTGGGCTGTGACTGTGTACATGACGCGACGGTGCTCGAAGACTTGCCTCCTTGGACGAACCCAGCCACACGAGCTCCAATCTTTGCCCGCGCGTCATCGACAACGTCAAGGCCCTCGCCGAGTTGCACAACCTCTCCTGAAAAGTCGCTGCCAATGACGCGGTCGTCTTGGGCAGCGATGGGGTTGTTGGCGTAGAGCGCGTCGACGTGGTTCAGGGCGACGGCGCAGACCTTGATGAGGATCTCTCGAGGCCCGGGGGATGGTATTGGGATCTCTTTGACGGAGACGGAGCGTTCGGAGGGGGAGAGCACGAGGGCTTTCATGGTGTTCGGTTGGAGTTGTCGTCGTCGTTGTAGAACAGTCTCATGTCCGAGATGGTGGGGTCTCTAGCTGTGAGAGTGTCAAGGTAGTTAGGAGATCGATAGTATAGCAACTCTCCGCCCAGTTCTTTGGGCGCGTCGTTATCTTTTAACGATGCCATTGTCGTCGACTTTGTTCAAAACCCAACCCAACAGAGTCTTCCTTGATAACCCCGTGGAGCGACATGATGGACTTAACCGGAGTTAGACCAATTCTCGACCGATCAGAGAAAGGATCACGGACGGAGCATTCTGTCCAACAAGGTATTTTGAAGCTGATGGAATATCTTCTCGCGAGAAACCAACTGAATCGTATGGTGTTGATGGCTGTGGGTCGTATGCACTCCGGAACGCTTACCACTTGTGGTCACGACAAGGGGCCGCACGTGACGGAAGCTTCGGGGGGAGCCAGCAGAGAAAGTTGGACTGGGTGCAAACAACGCGAGTATGAGTATGGGGATTCGAGGGGATGGATCGGGGCAGTTGGGCCCTGTCACTGACTGCCGGCAGTGAGGAGGAGGGATAAGGTCTGTCTACAGCGGAGTTTGCTGGGCTGGGTCTCGCGGAAGGGGGGATCGTGTCGGACACAACAGCGGCTTCATGCTTCCCCACGAAAGATGGTCGAGCTTGCGGTACAAGATAGGCACCCGACATGGTTCTGCAGTGTCGCTAAGCAGCTTTGAACACCTGTTTCTGACTCAATATCTCCAGAAGCTCTTCCAAAGGCCCTCAGACGTGCGAAGATCAACCGTCTTTGGGCAACAGGTCACAGTGGACTCCACCTCCGCCGCACAGAAGACTTTTCTCTCAAGCTTCCGATGGCACAACAATCACGATATCAAGTCTATCCGCAACCGCTGGAGATCGTGAAGATGGCAGATGATCTCTGCAATACCGTCCATATACTGTGCTACCGAAAGGGAGTGATTGTGATTGACTGTTGAGATTCGTTCCACCAGTGGTCGTCTGCCGCGCCACACGCCGCCGGCACGCCGCAACACGCACGCACACCCCCCCTTTCTTCGCCACCGCGCCAACCGCAGATTCCTGGACAGCATTATGTGGCAGACTGTTGCACGTTTACTCCCGCTGCGCATCTCACAACTCTGTTTGCTTTTCTGGGGCTGGAGAAACATCTGAGTTTTGGAAAACAAAAGGGTTTCTCATCTCGCTTTCCCTCCCCCAGCCACGTGCGCGAGGAAGGGCTGAAAGCTGAAGTTTGAAGGCTGTTTGGGCCACCCCCTTGTGTCTGACGCCGTTGAAGGGAAAGGGACTGTTGAAATCCCATGCTGAGGGATTTTCACTCCTCGACGACCCAATCATCGGTGACTGCCGCTTAGCCAGCCGGCAGCCCAGGGTCCCAGACTTTCCTATGTTGATGTCTAAGTTTGGTCGGGAGCATAGACTGTGGACTGTGGGCAGAGAGTGCTTGAAACGGGTGCTTGGACATACTGGAGGATGCCAGAGTCCCGCCCCTTCAAGCCCTCTTGGTAATATCAACTCTGTCTCTGCATGGGCACAGGTCGGGCAACGGCTTTGCCACGGCTTGCCTGCCATTCCAAAGTTCCATCGTCTCAAGCTTCGACATCTTCAGTGCTGTACCTGCGGCGTCTTGTGCATGTTGTCCATGTCTTCGATGCCCGCATATTCAGCGTGTACCCTCGACGTTAACGCCAGACCCGTGAGAGTTTTCCACTGCCTTGGAAGTCTCTCATTCACAATCGCAGTATATGATTACGATGGAATTCCGGATTCAGTGCCAGATGTCATAGGTGCTGGAATTAAGCAGAGATATAAAACGAAGAACTAAACATGGCCGTCTTGCCGGGTATATTCAAGATGCCTCCAGCCCTTCAACATTACTCCAATAACTCCCAAACAATCATTTCCTCACTGCTTCAGATGGAAGACACCCGTGACAGAAAACATACAATCTACAGTCGGGGAACCTAGTCACAACTCGAAACCTTTTCACGACGATTCATCCTGCCGGTGCATGCTGGGAGAACCAGGCATGGTCAGATCGTCCAGATTCTGCTGTCTCTTGGCGTACACCAAACCGCACACATTGCACAACGTCATGGGTCCATCTGGGCCGAGCCGCCACTGGGGAGTATCGACACGATGACACTTGTGGCAGTAGAAGTCGGCGGCGGTATCGCCTTTGCCGCCTTTGCGCATCACGCTCGCATGGCCGGGCGCGATGCTCTGGGACTGGTGATGCCGCCGGCTGTCTGCGCCGCGTCGGTGCTGGCTGCTGGGGTCTTCGTTCCTCAGAGCGAAGATGTCGAAAATGTCGTTGGCGATGTTGTGGGACAGCTGGGCCATTTGGCGCAGGTCGCTGTCGCTGGGGAGGGCTTGGTCGTGGGCGGAGTGGAAGCCGCCCCCTCCAGATTGGCCATGGTAGCCGGGGAAGTTTTCTGAGAGACGCAGCAGCTCTGACGCTCCATGGCGAATCTGTATTTGGATGTTGTGTTAGCTAAATTCTGTTGTGTTGGTTTGTGCACCCTCGATTGTTGCTTTTTCAACCATGTTTTTCAACTTGCAGTGTGCGACGCCCTGTTATTCGCTGTGTGCCTACTCTGGCTGTATAGCAACTGAAAACAGGCAATGGAGCAGCAGAGCAGCGCCCAAACACCCGTAAAAGCAAAAACAGACAGAGATGGAAAAAAGACACATACCCTTTGATGGCCTTCGCCCTGCTTCAGTCGTCTCAGAGACAATCGGGATTGCGTGGCATTCTCGCCATCAGCAGTGTTGTCATCCTGCTGAGCAACGTAACCTGCAGAAGCGCCGGGGGCCCCGACCGGCTTCGCCTTGGGAGAGGATCTTCGGCGTCTGCGCGGAGGCGAACGCTCATGAGTCGGGGATGAAGGGCGAATGGGGCTGGAATGGCTGGAGGTCATCAGGCGAACAGTCCGCCGGTGAGGGCGGACACAGGCCAGTTGAGGTTGATGCGGTTGCTGCTGTTGTGGGGATGGGGATTTGGAAAAGTCGATGGTGTCAGAAAGGCCGATCTCGAAAATGGGATGCATCAAAAGATGGGCAAAGCAGGCTGATGGAAATGTCGGAGAAGTCTGATAGAGTGGGGATGCGAATGTGCTGTGCGGTGGCCGGTAGGTGGTTTTTTCGATCGATCCTCGATGATGTGTTATGGGCAATCGAGATCGAGAAGATGTATGGGAAACCGGTTTACCACCCACGGGCAGAGTCTTCTTTTATTTGGGTAACCCGCCACTCACACACAGACAAGGAAGCAAGCAGGCAAGGCAAGCAAACACACACACACACATTAGCAAGAGCAGATGCCGAGTGACAGCGAGAGGAGGGGGCACAGCAATACAACCACCCCAAGGCGAAAAGAGCAGAGCAGATTGGCTGACTTTGGGCCAGTCTCATTGCGCATTGCACCCATTTCACACGTAAAAAATGAGCGGCAGACTGGAGAAATGAAAGCTGGTGCCGGTGGGAACCACACTGAAAAGAAGGGACTTGCGCAGGGTACCCAACATTGGAACGGGGTGTGGGGCAGGGGTCTTTGCCCGCTTGGCGGGAGTGGGGCTCAGGGTCTCCCCTCAACACGTGAACTGGCCATTCACGTCTCGTTTCGAGAGAGGAGCCCGTACGTCATTGGCGTCGTTCAGCGCGGCCTGTGATTGGCGGCCGCCTGTTCCGGCGCCGGCGGCTGCAGTTGATTGGCCACGCACCAAAACTGATGGGCGACCGGAGCTTCTCAGGCGTCTCCGGCGCAATGATGTAAGATGGTTCGTCTCCTCCGTTTTTATCAAGTATTTGCTAGCAGCTGGTCTTTCGAGTGTCTTCCGAGGCGAGAGCGACGCTTGAGGGGGGCGTTAGCAGAGTAAAGTCCGCAAAGCACTAGATTCGTCGAAACAATATCACCATCCATCTGCAGGCACCCACAGTCCAATGGTGGGGATTTGCCGCGTCTTTTCTCTGCTGTGGTCTGTCGAAGACATGATCTGCGTCTGACGTTTTTGCTCGCCAGATCTTGTTTTTCAGAGACAATCTCTGCTTGGTGTTTTTATGCTCGTGATGATCTGGGCCGTTCAGAGTGTTCGGTGATGGTCATCTTCGGCATAAAATTGCGGATGCCTCGGCGCTGCATGGGGATTCTTGTTGGGGGCAGGCAAACCAAAACCAGAACCAGGAGTCAGTACCTTTGACACCACTGGCACCCGCACCCGCCCTGATTACCGCTTTTACTCCTACGCGGCGTCCCCTCTCTTTAGCAGCCTAGTCGTATTCTCAAAAGACACACCCACAGTCGACATCTTCGGCACGCAGCGTGTCGCAGCTCGCAGGCTCTCATCGCTGTGAGCTGAGTCCCACGGCTGTTGTGGCGAAACCCAAGTGGCCTGAGAAGATAGCAGGGCGGTGTGGGAGTCTTTGAGCGATTGGGCTAGCGGAAGAAATATGCTGTTGGACTCGAGGAGGGGAAACTCAGCCTGCGACCCCGTCCCGGTCATCGTGCCATGCCGCTGTTTTCATACCAACAGATAAAGGTTCTTACTGTCCGACCACCAAAACAGGCTCCCATCATGCTACAGCGTCTCGTACGGGACTTAGGTACATTTTACGAAATTTTCTGCATGTTTAGGCGACTTTTGGCTGGGGTTCTGTGTCGACGAAGAGGTATCACCACCTACCCTGCTATGCCTCTCTTCGGGCGACACAGTCCCTAGCGAGGAGAGTGGAACACAGAAATGAACCAAATCGAACGTCATACTCGCCAGCACAATCCCGTACAATTAACTGGACACGGAAGCTTCTGGTTACGGACCTTGGCTTGATTGCATGTGTACCAGACAGTGCCTATGTGCGATTATAGTGCCACATCGTTGCCCCTGAAAAGAACACTTCGGTCTCAAGAGACTGGTAGTTGTAGCATCACCATGGCTGTCACTCCCCTGGTTGAGAAGCTCAGGGCAAGTGCTCCAGGCAGTTCAATCTTCGGTTTACCTGGACCAAGACCATCCCCGGCTTCTCCAGAAGCATGTTCAGCAGTGAACCCCACAGTCCCGGCTGTACGAACCACACACACAGCCTGCTCAGCAAACTCTCGGGCTTGATCTGATGGGATTTTGAGAATCCCATAGGCCCTGGCCGCCGTTACACTGTCATATATCCAAAAATGACATTCCCAACAGACGTGAGAAATGAACATGTGAGGTTGACATGTCTTCAAGTTGCGGACGATAGATTTATAGGATGATCAGCAACATGCACTGCCTCTTGAATGGTGGACAAACGCAGCCAGAGCGCTTAGTCCTGCCCTTAGTGCGCAGTACGTAGAACATTGCGACAATATCCAAGACCGACGGTTTGGGAGACGTTTGTGACAAATACCTACGACCGGCAGGCCTAACACGGCCTAACACGGCCCGAAGGCAGGGCTACATAGCTCCCGAATAAGCAAAGTTCAGCCAAAGTACCCAGGTATGCAAAAGTCGGCAAATCCCCTTGGGTGGAACGGATTTCTCCCTTTTTGACGTGCTTCTGTTGGACACGCTCACATCAGGCCGATTTGCGTCACATCCCGTCGTCTCTGCAAATCGTCGCCAAATCATCGAATCAGACGGCCGGATGCCTATGAATCCTCTTTTCTACGTTTCTCTCTCCAGTCTCTATCTATGCATCTCACAGACCCATTAGACTTTGTGTGTGAAATACCAAGAAAAAACTGGGCGACGGGTACTTCCATACCTCGGCTGCGCGCCATTTCCGCTCCGCGTTTGAACATCGCCACCGATGTGCACTCGCTTCTAGTCTGCTTGCTCTGCGCGCCCCTGCTCCCCTATCAGTCGTACAAGCCATCCCAACCCCGCCGCCTTGACTACCTTGCCTTACTTGGGAGCAACGGGGCTAACGGACAGGTGAAGCAGCATCGAACGGTCTAGGCCTGGCTGGGCTGGACTAGACTACCTCCCGTTGACAGGTGCGCATTCGGAGGAGGGTCCGCCCCAAGCGAGCACGCCTCAGTCAGTGCCTCTGCAGTTCCCTTTCGCACAATCGCCGTGGCGGGTCGGCCTCTCCCTTCTTGTCATCCCCCCTTGCACTGGCAATCCAGATCTCCCCAGCACACAGCAACATTGGCCACAGCACAGCGCAGCTTCCCTCGACCACGTTCCTTGAGGCTGGTGCACTGCGCATGGAGGAGCTTCACACACTCTCCCCGTCATGGCCAGCTTCTACACTGCTCGTGACGTCTCTGAGAGCCGCCGCGAAAGGGAGACTTTCAGGTCAGTTGTTCCCCTTTCATAATTGCGCTCCACGAGAGCGGCCATCTCTGTATCAATAGCCACCCATATCGCCTCCCGGGGGAGAGCGGGGGGTGGTGGCCCTTTTCTGTTCCACAGCGCAAGCGCGCCTGGTTCTCCCAGCTCGGCCGCCCAACAGTGCTGAATGCCCTCACAGATACGACCCCTCCCTTATCGCCCAGGCCGTCTACAATGATGTCAACAACATCATCCCGCCGTCGGAGCTGCGATCCTCCCCCGACGCGGCTCTGACTGCCTTTGCCGAGCTTGGCGTTCTGCGTCTGAATGGTACCCGCGCCTTGATATCTCTGTTCGACAGCAAGTATCAGTACATCGTCGCCGAAGCGACCCCCTCGCTCACCCTGACCCCAAACGTCAAGCTCGATGCGTCTGACGAGGAGCAACTCTTTCTGTCCGGCACCGCCGTTCCCCGATCAGCTGGCATTTGCGAAATCGCCCTCGCCGTCCCTCTGTCGCCCGTAACGGAAGATGTTCCCAACGAAGGAGAGTTGCCGGTGACGGTGATCCCGGACATGGCGACAGATCCAAGAGCGGCTCAGAGGCCGTTCTGCCGCCATGCGCCGCAGAATCGGTTCTATGCGGGGGTGCCTATCAGGACGCATCGAGGCATCAACATTGGCGTCTTTTGCGTCTTTGGGGACGCGCCTCGCGAGTCGTTCGACGATGTGTCGGCGCGCGTTCTGCGGGACCTCTCCCAAATTATCATGGACTACCTGGACACCAAGAGCAACAAGGACAACCATCGTCGCTCGGACAGAATGGTTCGTGGCGTGGGAAGCTTTGTCGAGGGCAAGACTACCATGTCCGGCTGGAGGATGAACCCAAACGCAGAATCGTTCAAGGATAATCCGTCTCTCGAGGGTGGTCTGAACCGGAATCAACAACAGATACAGAAACAGGAAGAAGAGATTGCGCAGGAAGAAGCCGCGAGGGCTGACGCCCCTTCACCACCAGTACGCCCGCAAGCTTCACCTCTGCCTAGGAGGCAATCTTCGCCATCACAAACGGCCACCGCGAAGGAGACGATCGCCCCGTCAGTTTCGGAGATATCAGTCAAGACAATAACATCCGGGGCGAGCGGCGAGAACATCCACCATGTCCAGATTCAGCACGTCTTTTCAAAAGCAGCGAACGTGATCCGCGAAGCCATCGAGGTCGAGAGCGTGCTATTCTTGGATGCTACCATAGGTTCTTTTGGAGGTCTGGCCGCCGCTGCGCCTTCTTCCAGCGGACACAGGTCTTCGGGGTCAACCAAGTCAAATTCGTCTTCCAGCGACGAACGAGGCAGTCCGCGAAGCGCCACTAGTAGTGATGTTGGACCGGAAGACACGCAATGTCGGGTGCTCGGCTTTTCAACCTCGTCATCCTCGAGTATCGACGGGAGGCTCCCGTCCTCAAGTCACGCGTCGATATCGGAAAGGTTCCTCATCAAGTTGCTGCGGCGATACCCCGAAGGCAAGATTTTCAACTTTGACGAAAACGGGTCGATTCAATCGAGCGACTTTTCTGGCGACGATACGAAGACGACACCAACTCCTGTCCAAGAATTGAGCGAAGCTGTGGTGTCGTCCGCGCACGCACGAGAGAGTACGCACGCACACGAGAAAACTCATAAATCCCGCCGAAGGGGCCGCAACCCATTCTCTCGCAAAAACGAAGGGAACATGCTTACTTCAATATTTTCAGGAGCTCGAAGCATAGCCGTCATTCCTCTCTGGGACGTACAGAAGCAGCGATGGTTTGCCGGCGGGTTCGCTTGCACAAAGACCGCGACGCGCGTCCTGACTATCGAGGGCGAACTCAGCTACCTCCGTGCTTTCGGCGCCGTCGTCATGTCTGAGGTTGATCGCATAAACACGAGACTAGTCGACAAGGCGAAGACGGACTTGCTAAGCTCACTATCCCATGAACTCCGATCACCGCTACATGGTATCATACTCGGTACGGAACTGCTTCGCGATACTCCCCTCGATGCCTTCCAGGGCGAGACTTTGGTCTCGGTGGAAAACTGCGGCCGTACCCTCCTGGAGACGATCGACCATCTCCTGGACTGGAGTAAGATCAACAACTTCATTGGGTCGCACTCAAAACGACGGCGGAGCAGCATTGGTGATCGTGGCCTGAGAGGTCGGGATGAGAAGGCAAACATCGAGGCGGGAATGATGAGCATATCCTCCAACGTGGAAATCGACGTGCTTGCCGAGGAGGTCGTCGACAGCGTCTGCGCTGGCTTCAGCTATCAGCGCATGTCCGTCGCCCAACTTGTCAACAGCCGCGCCGCTGATAACACAGAACCTAATGCGATGGCGAGACTGGACAGCATGCAGGCGATGGAGGACATGGCTTCGGGCGGCGGCAGGCATGGAGACGTGCAATTGGTCCTCGGGGACGTGTCGGTCAACTTTGGTATCAGCCCAGCCACCTCGTGGACTTTTCACACACAACCCGGGGCGATACGGCGCATTATCATGAATCTGCTGGGTAACGCTCTCAAATATACAAGCAGCGGCTTTGTCAACATCAGCGTGCACCAGAGCACTGTAAAGGGCGACAACGCTGCAAAAGGCGCTCATGTCGAGATCGTTATTACCGACTCAGGAAAGGGCATTTCGGAAGACTATCTTCAGAACCACTTGTTTACGCCTTTCGCCCAGGAGGATAACTTGTCGGCGGGAACAGGACTTGGCTTAAGTCTGGTGCACCAGATTGTTGTCAATCTAGGCGGGGGCATTCACGTCTGGAGCAAGGTAAATCGCGGCACCAGAGTCACCGTTCGACTTCCCCTACATGGTGCCATTCAATCTGCCGCAACGTCTGGTCCTCTCAAATCAGCGAGCTTCAACGAATTCCAGGCACAAGTGGCCGAGCTGAGAGGTCTTCGGGTCCGACTCTTGGGGTTCCCAACTGGCTACGGGGTTGAAAACCTCGAGGGTCTATCTGGAACCATTTCCAGCGAAAGTGCCTTACTAGAACACCTATGCAGGGAATGGCTGCAAATGCACCCTATCGAAGAGCAGTCAGCCGAACCGCTTTGGCCCGATCTCATCCTCTCCACTGACCGTCACCTGGACCAACTTTTGTATGACCGACGCCATGGCACTATTAACACTCCAATCGTGGTTATTTGCCGGAATGCCCTCGCCGCACGCCAACTGGCTCTCTCACCGAGGTTCACAAGCAAAAGCGTTATCTTTGAGTTTATCTCACAACCGTAAGTGCCCCCTCCACCGCTCCACATATCAGCTGTCAACATAATACTGATGACAATGTGCATTCAGTATCGGCCCGAGAAAACTTGCAAAGGTCCTTCTGTTGAGCTTCAGGCGGTGGACGAAGCTACAGGCCGGTGTGATCCCTACACCCACCGCCATGTCCCTAGCCACCGATCAACCTACTCCTGCAGAGGCAGGTGACAATGGATTGACGGGGCTGGGTTTGGTTAAGATGGCCCGTAGCCCCGGCGCCAGCAGTACCGAGGCGTTTGCGGACGTGAACACTCCCAACGACGTGTTCTCCCCCGACTCGCAGATCAGCGAGCCGCAGTTCCCTCCCATCGAGGAGCAGCTGGAAAAAGACCCCTTTTCGCCGACGGAGATCGGGACTCCCATCGACGGCATCGCCCTGCCCGACCGGTCTAAGGACGTCTCTCCGTCGACGCCGAACCTAGCGCCGGCTTCTGCTGCCCCTCACCCCGGCGCAGCAACACCGACGACGCCGAAACCGGACAAGCCGCGGTTCATCATCGTCGATGACAACCCGCTGAACCTCAAGATCCTGGCCTCGTACGTGAAAAAGCTGGGCCATGTCTTCGACAGCGCGACGGACGGAAGGCAGGCCGTCGAGTGCTTTCAGAAGAACGCAGGCGGCGTCAGCTGCATCCTCATGGACATCTCGATGCCCGTCATGGACGGCTTCGAGGCGACGCGGCGCATCCGCGCGCACGAGAAGGCGCAGGGGTTATCTAGGTGTAACATTTTTGCGCTCACGGGGCTGGCGTCCGCGGGCGCGCAGCAGGAGGCGTTCGCGAGCGGGATCGATTTGTTTTTGACGAAGCCCGTGAGGCTGAAGGAGTTGAGTAAGATATTAGAGACGAGGGGTATTTCATGATTATGTGTAATGGGTTCATGTGTAATGCATCGAGGGATGATAACCTTGAGGTGGGGTTTTTGGTGGTCCGGAAGGAGAAAAAGCAAAAAGAAGGGGGGGCCAGGGAATGGGATGGAAAAATGACTGGGATGCGCTATGAGAGGGGGCGGCGGCAGATTTAGGCGTTTTGGTTCACGTACACGAATGATACCCATCGCCACGGCTAGAGGCGTTCTACCCGAGTTGCTAGACTTTTGAAGATACCCATCCTTGGTATGATGTAAGTAGGAATGGATTGGATGATGGCCATTTTGTCGAGCGTCAATCCCCGCAACGGCGGAATGAATGAGACACTTACCTATAGATCTCAATCACCGAGCACAATCAGATGAACACGAGATCCAAAGTCTATCATCAGACGACCCGTCAGCCCCACTGGCACTGATTGATAAACAAACAACCCAGCATCGCATCACAACAGCCCTGCTTGCATCGGGGGAACATGCCCGGAATAGATATCCATGAGCAAAGATCGACGATATTCCGTGATTCTCTCGGGTAGCGCGCGGCACGCACGTCCTCTTGCGGGCCTTGCGGGGAGTTGGGTGTTGAATCTGACAAGTGATATCTGTGTTGGGAAATATCCGCCTCCCGAAAACCAAGAGTTGCGAGGTTACATGCAACTCTAGAAGCAGAATACCGACGAGTCTGGGAGTAAATAAATTCCGGACTCCCCAATTCCTCGTTATAGCAGAAAGACATAATACTAATGTAATATTTTGACATGCAGGATCCTTGACTGCGGCTTCTGATGGGATGATGTTGTGTACAGTCGTCGGCCCGCGCTCTCTCTCCCCCGAGCTGCCTGAAGAAGCTCGAGTGTGTACTGCTTCACTTGAATAAATGGAGGGTGATCCTGGCGCATACTTCAGCAGCCTTCGAGGAGGAATAGATATTATGATGAACGACTCTTCCGAGAGGAGGCAGGGAAGGCATGTAATGCATCGCGAAGCGGCAGCGAATGACAGCCACCGTACATATTACCTCCAACTCTGAATGAGATTCTGGTTCCGAAAGGTTCCCATGATGCAAGTTCAATGCAACCTTCTACATGTGTGCGGAAAGGCCGAAGTGGCGCAACAACCCACGACGCATTGTGTGATGGACAGACTCGGGGGGCCAAGTTTGGATAAATAGGTGCTCGTTGCTTCAACCTTTCCTTGGAAAATCGGTCACATCTTCAGTCACGAATCTTCAGATAACAAAACTCTCGTCATTTGATCTGCCCATTAAAATTCGGCGTAACCATGAAGTTCACATCCATCGCCGCCCTCTTCGCCCTGCCGCTCGTCAGCGCAGCTGGCACCATCGACCGCCGAACGCTCTCCGCCGTCGTGACCGTCGACACCAACAAAGTCGTCTCCACCAACGTCCCCGTCATAGAGTAAGTCTCAGCCCCTCTCTACCCAATCCGCCCATCCGCCAGCAAATACCCTTGAACAAAAGGGAAGCCACGACGATAAGTCACTAACCTCCGCCATCAGGGGCATCGTCCAGCCCGGCGCCGTGCAAATCTCCTCCTCCGTGATCAACGAGTACTACCTCAACGCCACGGCCTACCTCAACCCCGACAAGACCATCGGCTACCACCTCTACAGCCTCACGGACGAGGACGGCTACGGCACCCTCGTCACGCTGCAGGGCATCGGTGACTACCGCTCGGGCGAGTTCTTCACCAAAGACGCGGCGACCGGGCAGTTCAGCCAGAACGGCGGCAACGTGCTCTTCTACAACGCCCTGGCGTACGCCTTGCTTGCGCCCCTGCAGGAGGCCGCGCTGCTTGTTCGCCAGTAAAGGGTTCAAAGGCTCAATGCCGATGGGTAGTAATTGAGGCGGCTGCGGGGACGAGTCTATTTGCGACAAGTATGGCTGAAACTTTGGATTCTTGTACATAGCGAATTGCTTCGCTCAATGCTTTTGATGAAATGTAGCAGTCAAGTATCTTTGAAGTATACAAGTAGAAAGATTCTAGGGAAGGTAACAAAACTGTTCTTCGAAATGAATAGCAACTGATCACCTTCTCCGATTGTGACTTTTGTCCATCAGCAGAGGTTTCATGCAGATCCACGGTTGTTTTCACATCGTTTGGCGATTCTCGAAATCTTTTTGGCGTCTTTGAGACAATCCCAGTCTCTGGGTTAAGACTTGCCGCAGGTCTTGATTTTCTGTCACTTGGGCAGAGCTGTGTGCTATGATATGCGCCATTAACGAGGAAAGACTTGGAAATCTGGATAATGATCTGTTTTATCTCCCTGAGTTTGTCTCGGGTCAAGGAATGTATAAATTGTTCGATGAGTCGTTTATCTTACGTACATTTCAAAGAGTAAGGAAAGAAAAGCGAAATGATCGCGAGGTTGCATGGGCTCCGTGTTTCATCGCCGCCCTTCCTCCCGTGCTATCTTGTCGTCGCTCTGTCCACGAACCGTCTTCAGATACTTGTTGAAAGCCGCCGAAGTCTTCATCACTTGATCCAAGTGCACCCACTCCAACCGTTCTTTCCGATGCTTGGCTAACTGCCTTGCCGTGAGTATAGCATTGCGTATTTGCCTGCCGTTCATCTCTTCAGAGGCTAGCTGGTCCAGATGGTCTTCAAGCTCGGCGATATTCGCATCTTCATCCGCAGATTTCTCGATCATGTCGAAGAAGTTTACCCAGATGGCTTTGCGTGAACTCTTGGAGAGATTTTCGTAGTGAATCGCCACTTGGATACGTGACTTAAAGGCTTCATCGAAGTGGCCGACGCGGTTCGATGTGAGAATGAGAATGCCCTCGTAGTACTCCAATATTCGTAGAAAGACTATGGTTGTATTATCAGACTCTGCAAAAATGGGAATAATTGATTTGTAACGTGAGTTTTATACTAACCTGATACCAAGCTGTTTCTTTGCAAGTCGGCAAAAGTTCTTTCTTCCAAGAAAACATCGGCTTCGTCAAGAAGAAGGACTGTGGACTATCAGCATTCCTTCATTTCTGTGGATGTTATAGCTTCGTACCACAGTCCCACAGCTTTCCCAGGTATAAAACCGTGGCGAGATACTTCTCAACATCTTGAGCTTGAGTACCGATGTCTCCGCAGGTAACACGGTACAGAGGTTTCTCTGCGATTTCGGCGACACTGGGCAACTTTTAGTATGATTGAACTCCTTGTCCAGACTTAGTGTCTCACCTCTCTGCTGTCAGAGTTTTGCCTGTGCCAGGGCTGCCATGAAGAAGAACTATCAGACCGTTGCCTTTTCCAGTTATGATATCGTCCATCTTTTTTGTTGCCGTTTGGACGTCCACGAGAGCATGAATCATCTCTTTCCTCTTTTCCTCGAGAACCAGACGCTTGAATGCGTCCTTATTCCATACCACGGGGTGGAACTTATCCACGTCTAGGTCCACTGCGCTTTCGTCAGTAGGTCAGTTCGCATCTAGGACTTTGGAGCATTTCCTCATACCCCACTTTTTCTCTTGAAGATTGAAACCGTACACGGTTGAAGGAAGAAGTAGAGTTGTCTCCTGCGTTATCTCGTCTTCCCAGTTGATCTTCGCTGGCCAGGGACGGTTCTTTGATGGGTTCTTCCGTGCTAGTAGGTAATCATGCGGCATTTTGGCCTCAGACGTTCTTGAGGGGTGCATTAGCTTATGGGTGGCCAAATCCACCATGAATCTTGCTGAGTTCTAATCGTTCCAAGAAACGAAGGTCAGTAGAACTTCTATCGAGATGTGATAAGAATGAAAAACTTACGTAGTAATGATCATGTCGATGATCCCATCCAGTGTAGCATGTGTAGTGTTGCCTCTTCATTCTCCAAAAGGCTTGGCCTCTTCGAGTCAACTTCTCAATGTCTTCGCTTCTCCCAAATCTGACAGGATGGACCTTGAGATTTGATATTTCGACGGTTTCATCGCCAACAGAACTCACCATAGTGGTCCAAGTCTTCTGTTGCAGGTCGACTTCAGCGTAGAAATACGACCATCCTGTGAAGGACATATATTCCTTCGAAGTTGCCGGGACCTCGTCCAGCGCATAGACATTGAAGTTCTCAGAAGTTTTAACAATAACCAATTCATTTGGCTGAAAAAGCTTTGGAAGGTGACGGGCGTTGACAAGACCTTGACCAAACATCTTGACTGCTTCTTCATACTCATCTTTATAGTTGTCATTCAAAAACCCCAGCAACGGCGACAGAACAGACCCGTATGTACTGTCCTCCGAAAGTTCGGCAAGCCTTTCTGCGTGATGAAACAGAAATGGATAAGGGGCGTTCATGCCTATCTCGTCTTCGACGATATCGTGACTGCTTGAGAGGGTATACTGAGCGATTTGGTCAAGTGCTTTCCGGAGCAGTGGTGATAGAATTGCCAATCGTTCAAATCTCTGGGATGGCTTCTCTGCTGCATCAAATCCTCGACGAGCCACATCTAGACCCGAATCCTTAACGCATGTATGTTCTTTGATAATGACGAAGCAGAACTCTGGATGTTTGGATAGATAAGACTCCAAGTTTCCTATCTTGTCTTTGGCTTCAATTCTCGTCGTTAGAGTTGATGCAGTCTTTTTCCTGGCCACTGGTTCGTCCTCGAAAAACGATCTGTTGTGATTATGGCCTGCGTTGGCGCAGTAAATTCGATGGACAGTCTGGAAGCACGGAGTAGCAGGGACTCTTGGACTGTTTTCTTCATCAGAATCACTCTCCGTGACATCAGTATCAGATTCGGCCTCTCTGTAGTTGACTTCAGCTTCTAGCATCTGAATCGTGTCGAAAAGGTATGACATGAAGTTTGAAACGCCTTTGGACTGGTCAAGAACATCGAGCTTGAGGTGTTGCTCCGCAAGCGCACTAAGTGATTCCGCAAGAGAATCTGCCTTGACTGGACTCCGAGAGGTGACGATCGAGTGACCCTCGGCATCATCTCCATCTTCTGGACCATGGACGACATCTTCCTTAACTCGTGGAAGGGAGTATTCTGCCTCTGAATCTTGGAGCCTGTGGCGAAGAACTGGGTTCTGGTTCACCTGCAACTTCCTTCTCCATTTAGAATTTCTTGATGATTTCACAGTTGAGTAGCGTGATCTATTCTGGCGGATGGTTGGATATATGCCAACAGGTGGTGGTGGTGGTGGTGGCTGAAAAGGTGGTTGAGGCTTTCCGGTTGTCGGTTGAACAAGTGCGGGCGGCGGGCCAGGTCTCAGTGGCCCCATTCCTGAGGGTACTGCACCTGGAGCAGAAGGAGACGCTCCGTAGGACGGTCCAGCCGGATTCCAGGATCTCTGTTCATCGCTTTGGGGTCCAGGCTGATTAGGGTTTTGCAAGCTGTTTAATTGCAGACCTTCTCGCCTCGTCAAAACAGAAACATCAATGTTTGTCATACAATGTTGCTTATGCTTACTCGAAGAGTCATATTTTGAATTCAGGCTGGACAGGAAGCCTTTTTCCTCGTTCGTGTCGCTGACATCGCGCGAAATGGTCTTACTGATGAAGAGTTGACCGCTGGTCTCTGCTTCCGAGCCCGCGTTGCCAGTATTCATGCTGGAACCTTTGCGCCCGGTGGGACAAGGCGTGCTAATGCTGAATGATTGCGGTATCTTGATTGTTCTGGGCAGCCGACTTCAACGTAGACACTGCTGCTACGGTGAGAACCGGTTCATGCATGTCCTGCCAAGAAGTGCGGGGTTTCTGCAAAGAAGTTGGACAAAAGGGAACGGAAGAATGTGCGAAGCGTCAAAAGAAGATTTCAGGGGGTTGACCAATATCCCGCTCGACAAGTCTCGGTCGACTTAGGAGACTTTAATCCCGAGATCAGGTGGGCAGACGAAACCCCTCAGGACAGCTTGTCGTGATGACACTGTCGGTAGATGAGGAACACGGATGGGGTACTCACGCAGCTTTTTGTGCATCAATCGAATCTTATGCACGTGACACATTTGTGTACAAGGCTGCTTGCGTATAAACACTCTCATGATTGGGCGAAAGCCTTTCGCGTCATATGCAACATAGTATGGCACAATATGGCTCGCAGTTTGTGCTCCTGATGCCGTTACTTTGTGTGTTCTCCCCTTTCGTGCTCCTCTCCTCGGCAAAATATGCGTGAAACATATTTTGCACCCGCGATGGTGGCTCAAAAGCCTTTTCATAAGTTGTGAGTGCCTAGATTGAGGCAATTCAGCGTCCATTGATGATGCTCAGATCATACTAGATCTGAAAATCGCTGTGGTCTGCCGTTGTTTACCTCTGTCTGCCATCCGGAATCTAGGTTGTTTCATCATCATCTCCACACGCCGTCCTCTATCAGTGTATATATAATTCTCGCTGAAAATCTCGTCGGCGTCCAGCTTCGTGAAAGAGCTGAATCTCCACGAAGCAACAACAATCTTAAGGCCCCCGGTTACCTTTCGTGCTACTATTTCCATCATCTGCTCAATGAACTCGTCCGTACCGAAGGACTGTGACTCCGCCTCTTCATGTTGCGACGCCGTTTCAATGAAGCTCATATCAATCACAACAAATAAGCGCGAATGGCTCGCAATACATCGTTCAAAAACATCAAACCACTGTTTAATCGTCATATCGCTTTTGAAATGATGGGCCGTAAGGGGGTTGATACCTCCCATCACAACATTTGGGTTGACCGTCAAAATCTGGGATATGAGCGATCTCAGAACCCCAGACAATGATACTGGCGCTATTATCTGGCTAGATTCGGTGATAGTTGACGGAAGAGCCCATATGATTGGGTAATCGTGATCAATGACGATGTCGATAAAGTCTGCAGCAAAATCGAGCGCACTCGTAGCGACACCTCTACCTTGCGCGAGTAGCAAAGAGGAACTTGAGTCGGAGACCCGAACCTTGAGCTTGGATAGCTCCGGTAAAGGCAACTGGGTGAAGGACTTTTGCCGGCGCCGGTTTCTCATAGACCGACACGAATCCAGGCTACCAGTTGCTATTGGAGTACCCGCAATCAGTATAGCTGATCTTATGGCGTCTATCTGCGTGGTTTGAAACATTTGTTTATTTTGCGTCTGAAGAGAGAGGATAGACTGGCTTTGCACTGGATTGAGATCAGCAGTTGTCGAAACCTAACATTCTTGTGTTGATTGTGTTGCAACTCACAAGCCACCATTTCAGTTAGTCGTGCCACTGAGTGGCTCAACCCATGTATCTTGACGTGAAGATCTCTCATTTCGGCTTTAGAAAGCGCATTGGCAAGTTCGCTTACACGTAATGACCTCTCCCGTATTTCCTCGATGATTGGCTTGAAGGTCAAGCTGAATGGTTTGACAACGGAGGCTATCGCATGCGACAATTTTCCCTTCTTGTAGAATCTAATGGCCATGACCGAGAACTCTAGAATTTTGGAATAGAGGCGGGCCACGGTTTCCTGCATCCGTGGGGTAGGATAGAGTAGCACGTGCAGCTCGGCCCGGGGCAGCACGTCTCCGATACGAGAAACAGCTTTCGAAACTTCTACAAGCAGCTCCTCATAGTTGAGAATCGCCTCGGTCAATTAGCCAAGAGCCGGTGCACTTGGCAAGGCCAAGCCAACTCACAATAAATAGAAACTTGAAGGCGCCCCATGCCAGGGATACGTATTCGGGATGATGTTGCGAGAACGTGTCGAACACCACTGCCTCGTGATCAGCTTGATATACGAACAATTCGGGAAAGTGACATCAGCTAACTTCCATAGTACATGACTCGAGACGAGCATTCTGCCAACAATTCTCGAATCTCGGAACTCTTTGCCTTTTGCTTGTATTCTTCTAAAGCTTTGTCCAGGGCCGATCTGACATCTTCGATAGAATTGTGTTCTTCTAGCCGTATTACTCGACGCTCTGCTGCTGTGAGCTCTTTTCGCAGGATTTCGACCGCTCTATCGTATGCGTCTTTTGCTGGATTGAATGACCTGGAGTCAAGAATTTTAGTCTTCAGGGGGCATGTATGCACACTTGAAGGGCACGAACTGATGTTGGATACTGTTGGTATACCAGTGAGAGTAGGGGTTGCTGTTCCCACCCCATGCGAGGCCCGTAGACAGCTCGTAAGAATCGCTAGAACTTGAGAAAGGCGCGACCGTGGTGTCGCCTGGATCAGTAAGAAGATGCGCTCGCGGATCCAGAAGTAGAGCACGGTCAGCGGGCTCAGATGTACCCCGATGCTGGAGCTGATTCATCGTGCGCTACTTAGACCTGAGAAACGTCGACGAAGGTCGAGCTCCGAATGCCGATGCCGTTTGTCAAATTCGACAACTCGCAATGCAGCCTGATCCGGCACCCCGCCCGTTTTCCAGGCGCTTCTACAGCCGCATCTCCGGTCAGACGTTAACCCGGCCTGCATGAAGATCACTCGAGTCCGGTTCAGCCTATGAAATTGGCACGATTAGTTCTGTGTGCATGGCTAACAGCATTGCTTCGGGCGCTTCTTACTGGCTCTCCTGCCTGTGTTACAATATGACAGTCTTGTCCCATTTCTCCAAGAGGTTTGCTATTCGGCGAATTCTTCTACCCGGCAGAAAGCCAGAAATATTAGGTCTCAATCCGACAATCGTGTTATCTGTTTCTCTAATATCTCTGCTGTCGTTTTAGAATTATCATCTATATGATTATTACTTTCGTCCCCTTCGTCACCGTTGTCGTCTGTATCCACTGACCGCTCCGGTGGCAAAGCTCTTCTCGGAAGCACCCAACCAACCGCCTACCGACTTACATGTCGCTGGTTTTATTGATCGTTCTTCTTGTTCTGTCTGAATTTCTGTCTTTTTCGCTCTTTGTGCAAACTTTGCAAATATCACGATTGCCTCTAGCTTGTATGTACTTGAACAGAAGCATCGTTGCTCTATGAGAAGTCTCGTAACACAAGACCTTTGCTCCAAGTCACCCAATAACGGTCGCCCAGCCGTGAGAAAGACACTCCCAACTTCTCACCTAATCAATCTACCAAGTTTCACAACCGCCCTTGGGTGCTGACAATGTTGAGGCGACACCCGGCTTGGGACGGGTGACTGATTGGGTCATATCAAAATAATCTGTGTTTTGACCACCGTCCAATCTCCATGGGTTTGGTTGACGACAGCCAAGGGGCAGACTCGCAGGCCAGTATACTCGCGCACTGCAACGTTGTGTGTATGATCTCAGGGAACTCCATTGGTGTTCGGAAATTGGGGAGTGGAGGCTACACGGTCAAGGAACAAATCCGTTCCTTATCTGGCTCTCTGGTGCTGTTATGGTATTGAAGAAATGACAAGCGGATCAAACCAATTGACATGGGAGCGGACTAAATCCTAGATTCCTTCTGCTTCACGGCAAGTTCCATGTCTTATTTGGCTACCAAGCTTACGAGTTCCGCCTTATCTCCTTCCTGTCAGTTTCTTTGGTCTCGCACGTCGGGTGGTGTACAATTACTCACAAGAACCGCTACCCCCTAGATGACTGCCATCACATCCATGAGTTTCTTAATTGTGAAATCCGGTCTCAGCTCCTTGCACTGAACCCGCTCACCATACTCATACCGCGCCCAGTACGCCCTAGCCCCAATAATACGAGCAAACTGGATATCAGCAACCGTATCCCCAACCACCACCACCTCAGATGCATCGACGACCGCATCAACCAGCCCAGCCTCACGCATCTTCTGCACCAGCACGTCCGTAAAACTCCCAGCATCAGGCTTTCTCGTCGCCCCAGGCGTCTTATCGCCCACAATCATGTCCTCGAGCACTTACCCATCAAGGCCATTATTCCGCAGCGCCGCGTGGACGGCCTACACGCCCTTGTTGCTAATGACAGCGACGGGAATCTTGAGCTGTCGCAGGCCCGACAGAACCTGGTCGGTGCCGGGGAAGGCCCGGATGAGCGATTTGCTGTGCTCCTGGGCGTACAGCCGGCGGTACTCGGCGAATCTGCGGTCCTGGTCGAGGGTGCCGGGTGAGGGATGCAGCGCGCGGAATGTGTCTGCGAGGTCGGCGCCGCTGGAAATTGGTCTGCGGACGTCGGCGGGGGCGGGCGGCGGGGTGGATGGGAGGAAGGAGGCGAAGGTGAGCTTGATTGTTTCTTCGATGAAGTCGTGCGTGTCGAAGAGCGTGCCGTCGAAATCGAATATCACGAGGCTGGTGGCCGTCATGGTGTTTGGCATGCTTGGCGGAGCTAATGGTGTGGTGGGAGTTCCACGTTTACGACCGGAGGCCAGGAATCTTTTGCGTGTAGGAAACATGCACGTCTGTCTGCCTTCACTACTTACGCCCCCTGCAGCCCTGATATTAACGACCAAAGGTGATACTGCGCGCTGCACATCGACCATAACATAAGCGACGAGTTCTTATAAAGAGGCCATAATGAACTTTATAAAGCATCCGTGGTAAAGAATTCCTGACAGGTCAGCCCCTCCGCTGTACACCTACCTTCTCTGCGCTTGTCGAAATGTCCCCGCACGCTATGGAGGGGAGCAGAAAGAATTCCGTATTAGATAAACGAACGCAAGAAATATCAGACTCTAGCCCAACAGCCTCAAGCATGGATATAATTCAGCTAAGTGGACCGCGACTTCAAGAGGATGTTCCCCCCCGGCTCATCATTGGCTCGCTCGCATTCGAGTCGTGTAGTCCGAGCACACGGCCAGCCGCATTGCTCGACTATTTCATCAAGAGACGAGATAAGCCTCTGCAGTTGGACAGCTTTGAGCTAAAGATTCGGATTGGAGGTATTGTAATCACATACCTTGATGCTTGGAAGTTGTGGAAAGACGGAGGAAAGCACGGTGCTACTCCGAGACATATGGGGCAGAACCCTACGCCGGCCCGGACCCGACTGCCGTCCCAGGCTGGGAAATGTCCGGACCCATATGCCCGGAACCTACCCTGGTACCTTATTCAACCGATTCCATGGCCGCCAAAAGACCCTCCTTCCACCAAAGTCCCTGAACCCACCGCGGTAGGCCAGGCACCCATCCCACGAACAGCCATAACTCAAACGGCTCTCCCAAGAAACACCATCCCCAATCAAGCACTTCTTAATGCAACAAACCCAATTGGCCAGGTCCCCTTTCTGCAGGATTGTGGACCCGAAAGCGCCCAAGCAGTGACGCCGCGCTACCCTTGACCTCTTGGACAGATTGAGACAAGGGGCAGACGGCGCGTAGGTCTAAACCGCAGTCGTCAAAAAGAAAGGATTCAGCGCTAAATTCTGACGTAAAACGCCCGCAAATATGAATTTAATCTTCTTTTTGGGATGGGAAATCCGAGTTTCTGGGTGGGATGCATGAGGAGGGGGAATCTGCTGTTCGTTGGGTATATGTTATGCAGCCGTCCGCAAACCCCCTCTTTTGTTAAGAAAGCATTCGCAGTCTTGTGATTTCCGGGAAAGGTTCAGTCATCCTATCTCCGAAATTCATCCCAGGTCACGAACGCATACGAGTTGAGACGACGGAATCATGGCCAGCGCAGCCCCCGCCGTGATTGGAGAGCTGGCGGGGAACGGGACGGCCAAGGCGGGCAGCTTCCTCGCGTTCCTCGCGGAGGACGTGCAGAGGTCGCCGGTGCTGTATTCGACATTCGCCGCGCTCCTGGCGCTTCTGGTGCTGGTGAATAGGTTGTCGTCGCCTGCGGTGGAGGAGCGGGAGCCGCCGCTGATGAAGCCCACGATCCCTGTGATTGGGCACTTGATTGGGATGATCAAGCACGAGAGTCATTATTTCAAGTTTCTTGAGTAAGTTTCCATGGCGAATGAGGGTTGGGCCTGACGCGATTGAGAAACTCGGAGCTGATCATGTGTGTGCTACAGACCTAGGGGCTTCCGGATCGCGACGCTGCCTATCCTGGGCGGAAAGGTGTACGGCGTGTGGTGTCCTATGCTGGGACAGGCTGTGCATCGCAACAAGGACCTCTCATTTGAGCCGTTTGCTCTCGAGTTCGCGCAGCGGGAGCTGGGGTTCGATAACGATACGCTCAAGATTCTGCGGGATTCGACGCTGATGCCGGAGTTCTTTGACGGGATCCACGCGGGGATGACGCCGACGAACGTGCGACGCATGAATGCGAATGCGTTGAGATACGTGGCCAAGGTGCTGGAAGAGATTCCGGCTGGGGAGGCGTTTGAGACCACCAACTTTTTCTTGTGGGTTAGGGACTTGATGACTCTTGCGACGGCTGAGGCGCTTTATGGGCCTGCGAACCCGCTTGCGAAGGATGCTAGCTTGATGGAAGAGGTTTGGTAAGTTCACCTGCGGCTTGTCGCGCTTGATTGGACTGACATCACGCAGGGCCTTTGATGCGGGCTTGGGCCTGCTTATGCTGGGCGTCTTCCCGTCCATTATTGCGAAGAGATGTTACCAAGCCCGCGCCAAACTTCAGGCGGTGCTGAGCGATTACTACGGAACAAGAGAGGATGACCACGAGGAGGCGGCGCAAATTGTGAAGAACCGAGCAAACGTGCTTCGAAAACACGGCATCCCTGACAGGGAAGTCGGCACGTTCGAGATTGCTCTCCTCCACGTGGGCACGTCCAACACGATCCCGACTTTGTTTTGGTTTGTTGCGCATGTCTTCACCAACGTCGAGCTGGTAGCCAAGCTCCGAGAAGAAGTGGCAGCGATTGCCACGCACGGATCGAACGGCGAAGTGACCATCGATATCGGTGCGATTGACGAAAAGTGCCCGTTGCTTGTGAGCTGCTACCGCGAGTCCATCCGGTTGTCGAACAAGGGCATGGGGCATCGCCGTGTGATGAAGGACACGACCATCTCCGACGGCAGGGGCAACACGTACCTCTTGAAGGAAGGCTGCAACATTCAGCTGTCCCACGAGGTCTCGCATAGCCTGGAGAGGGTCTGGGGAACAGACTACGAAAAATTCGTGGCGTACAGGTTCGTAGACAAGAAGGCTGAGGGAGATATCATGATGGAAAAGGTCAAGAAGGCTGCATTCATCCCCTTTGGTGGCGGAAGGCACCTGTGCCCGGGACGCAACTTTGCGTTTGCTGAAAACCTGGGGTTCGTGGCTTCGCTGGTGTTGGGCTTTGACGTGACGACGCTGGACGAGAACAAGAAGGCAACGACTGCGGCCCCAAAGATGGACCGGTGTCCGATGACGGCTGCGGCAGCCCGGCCGATCAACAATGGCGAGGGTTTCGGTGCCCGCGTCGCGAGACGGGAGGGGTGGGAGAATGTCAAATGGCAATACACCAGCTGAGTGGTGTGAGAGTCCTAGGTTGCCAAGCCGTAGAAATGATTTCGCCCATTGATTCTGATCTGTTCAGAGAAGTGCTTCTCTTGGCACTGAAGCATGATGATGCAGCTGTACGACTGACGTTGGTGATGATGACAGGCGGCTCTCAATGGCCCCAGTCGTGGAGGGGCTAGTCGCGTGTCGCAGGCCTCTGATCAGCGCTTGTTGACGTCCGGCATTCGGAATGTGGAAGGGCAACCGATGGCGACGTGTTGCTGCAGCTGGGGTTCGACGGAGATTGGGCGGTGATTGATGAGTGATGATGCTGAAAGTGCCGGGAATCAAGCTTGAAGCCCACAGAACGAGACCGGGGTGGAGCTGTCAAGGCCAAGACCAAGACGTGGGACCTGCAGCTGCATCGAGCTCATCGGAGCTGGAGCTGAAGCTGAAGCTCCTCTGGGCTGGCTCAGCCACAGCCACACGTGACAGCCACTGACATTGACGTCATGGCGGCGTCGTACCAGCAGGAAGCAATGAAAGCTGGAAGCAGGAGCGACGGGATACTTGTTTCCCGCTTGGGTTGCTGCTGCATTTTGTCCTTCTCTTGGAAACGAAAATGTCACTGTGATTAAGTAGACAAAAAACTCAAAAAAAAGAACACCTCGGCCCAACCCACCATTCCACATCAAAACACATCGAAATGAGCTACGCGTTCCGTCGCGTATGCCTTCAATTGCCTGCCAGCATCGGTACCAAGCATGGCTCGCTGTGTCAAGCTTTCCGCCCAGCCGGAGTCGGCATCGGCAGAAGCATCGCAGCTTTCGGACGCGCGGCCAGTCACTCTGCAAACCGCCGGGATGAGGTCGAGAACGCCAAGGCCAAGAAGACCAACAGGGAGGACATGCACAAGGAGGAGCAGAAGGAGAAGGACGAACGCGCTGAGCTGTTTGCCTTGAGGAAGCAGGAGGAGAGGCCGTGGCACCGCGCTGGCAATGAGGTTGAGCAGCGGGAGTCGTCCAAAGATCCGACAAACGGTGATAAGACCCGCGGTACGCACCGAATTCCCGCTTCGAATGCTTAAGCTTGCAGTGCCTTGCATGCTGACCCTGCTTTAGGACGCCTGCTCACAACTCCGACCCGGTTATTGAAGCTCATCCTGCCGCTGCCATTCTACGCCGAGCAAACGAGGATCACACAAGCCCCTAAGAAAGACGGCGAGAAAGATGGTGAACAGGAGGAGATTGCTCCCCTTGCACTCCTCGTCCACCCCCAGCAGCCATTGTCCTACCTCGAGAGGCTGCTCCAGGCCGAGATCCCACCAATTGACGACGGCCGTCGGGAGCGAATCCCCAGGATATATTTCCGAGCCGAGGCGGACCATAAAGGAAATGACCAGCACAAGGCTGCGACGAAGAAGCAAGAGGGCAACGTTGCCTCGTACTCCGGCCTAGGACGTGAGGGCCCGAAGAAGAAGCAGGACGATACCAACTGGGTCCGCTGGAGCAGCAGCACCGAGGTAGGTGACTTTATTCGAGACGCTGCACGCGGACGGGAGTTCTCTATCGGCATCGAGGGTTACGACCAGGAGCTTCGCGTGGCGGTGCCCAGCTTCAACGACCGAACATACTACATGCGAATCCGCTTGCGCAAGTTGTCGCACAAGGTCGAGCATTTCGCGAAGCTGAAGCAAGAGTGCGACACCCTCGCCCACCGAGGCGCCCATCGCATTGCCCAAGGCGGATTCGGAGTTCTGCTGGGCTGGTGGGGAGTAGTCTACTATGTGACCTTCCACACCGACTTTGGCTGGGATTTGGTCGAACCGGTGACATATCTGGTGGGCTTGACCACCATCATGGGCGGTTACCTCTGGTTTCTGTACATCAGCCGAGAGCTCAGCTACAAGGCGGCGCTCAACGTGACGGTATCGAAACGCCAGCAGGCGCTCTACCAGGCGCGCGGGTTCGATCCGCAGACATGGGAGCAGCTCGTGCACGAGGCCAACTCGCTGCGACGCGAGATCAAGATGGTGGCGACCGAGTACGACGTTGACTGGGACGAGACCAAGGACCTCGGCGGCGAGGAGGTTCAAGAGGTGCTCGACAAGGAGCGCAAGGACCGGCGACGTAAGCACGACGAGGAGGACGTGGAGGAGGACGAAGACGATCGCGCGCGTGAGCGCAAGGATCAGAAGAAGCAGGGGCAAAAGGAACCCGAGGGCGACGACAGCAAGAAGGCGTCGTAGAGCATTTGCCTCTTTCCAGTGCGATACCCCGATACAGTGTATGATGTTATTTACCGTTGCATCTTGAGCATGATAGACAGCGATAGTAATAAGCGTCCGATTGTTCCGTCATGAGCAGTTAGTGGTGATGTGAACGGGAAAGGTGCTGGTGTGTAGAGTGCTGAAAGTCAGGCTGAACAGAACGCTGGATTGAGATTTCAGCTCCCCGGGGCCCCCAATGCAACCTCTTCACTTGGTAGCCCCGTCACCTTGGCAAACAGCCCACCTCTGGCGGTGTGTCCCGGTGAAGACGGGACGGGTCGGCCTCACCGAGCGGTGCATCAGCCTGCACAGCATTCTGACCAGCCAGCACACCCAAGACGCTAACACGTGCGCTACAGAAAAGCTCACAGGCGAGGAGCCACCGTCACCCAAGCTCCAGGCCTGTACCATGCCCTTATCGGTTGGTGGCACCCCGCCGCGGCCGCCAGCGGGAGAGCTTCACCCCACATGATTGACGCATCATCATGCCACCACCCAACCAACAGGCCCCTGTTTGTCAGAATCTCCCTACCCTCGATATGCGACGGCGATGAATGGCCATCTCCGACCGAAGGAGGGGTTCTAGAAGGCCTCCCCGGATCTGACGATAGCCGCATGTGCCTGGGGACATCTCACGACGTCTGTTGTTCGCGTTGTCGCGTCTGGAAGTACTTATTGTCGCTAAAGAAGCTGCTTCTTCTCGACCCCGCCATCTCCCTTCTCGGCAGTGTCTCTCCTCTCTCCCAAGGTTCTCCCTTTGCTCCGAGCACATCAACAATCCCCGACGACGGCATCTTGGAGACGACCACCTCGAGAAATACCGCAGCGCACACCTCCATCTCGCTCGTGCAACCACACCGACTCACCGCGACCTGACCCCTCCTTGGCCCCTCTCCTGCCCTCCACCAGGCTTCCCAAGGCGACTGCCCTAAGGGTCGTAGCTCCGCTCCACCGCCCAGAGCACGCCAGCCCACCACCATGCCTCCCCAAATCATCCACCTGCCCGACGGCCAAAAGTTCACAGTCACCCCCGTCTTCGCCGGTCTCTTCTTCAAGTCCCACGACCTCAACACCCACAACAACCCGTTCCCCATCGGCTGGACCATCGTCCTAAACACCGAGGACAACGACCCCGAGCCCTTCGGAGATGCCGCCGTCAATGGCGACCACAGCGACGATGAGCGCGCCCGCGTTGCCCGCCGGCACATCCACAGCTTCAAGCAGCCGACGCTGCAGAACGACAACCTCTTCATCTCGTCCATCTCCCAGCCCTCGAGCACCGAGTTCAAGCCCGCCGCGAGCCCCACCCGCCAGATTGCCATGATGCTTTGGGTAACCTTGTACTGGTACTTCCACCAGCCCCGGCCCTCTCCCTACCTCGTCACCGAGGCCTCGCGACTCACTCCCGAGGCAGCCCGTCCCAAGGGCGAGTGGCGCATCAACATCAAGCGCGACGGCGTCTTGCGCGGGCGGAACTTGATACCTAAGTTGGAGCGCATGGGGTTGATTGCCTCGCTGGACTCGGCTGTTGGAACGAGGTTGGAGGACAACGGGGAGGAGTGGTCACAGATGTTTGTCTCGCGAAAGATGTTCTGGCAGATACCCGGTCGCTTGTTCCTGTTCACACTGCAGAAGACGGGTGGCGGAGGGCCCTCAGACTCGCCGACAGGCAGCAGACCGACATCGCCTGTCCGCGCCGACTCGACCCATTCCCGCCACCACACACCCATACACACGCCGCACCAGTCGACCGGCAGCCGCTTCGACGTCGACCTCCCCGGGGGCCCGCCGCCCATGTCTGCGATCATCACGCCCAGCTTCCCCATCGGCCCGTTCTACTCAAGCTCGCATCTGCCGACGTACTACCCCCCAGCGCCACTGATGTACACAGTCACAGACGGCGTGCGGCATCCCATCCGCCCGAAGCCAGGCCGCATGGGCGAAGTGTTCTACTCCCGCTACATCCCGAGCGCCGGCCAGTACCTGTCCTTCCGCGTCGCCTCCCTCGCACCGAACGCAGTGCCCTACCTCGGACCAGTGGGCCCAAAGTCGGCGGAGAACCTGCATCTGATGAGCCTCTCCGACACGGCGCTCCTTCAAAAATGGCTCTCGAACCCCCGAGTGCAAGAGTTCTGGGGCGACTACACGCCGAACTTCCTCGAGAACGCTCTCAGCTCGAAGCACTCGTTCCCCGTCATTGGCATGTGGGACGGCATCCCGTTTGGCTACTTTGAGATATACTGGGTCAAGGAGGATATCCTAGGTCAGAAGCTGGGAAACGACGCCGACAACTGGGACCGTGGCATCCACCTCTTCATCGGCGAGGAGTGGGCCCGCGGCCGGGTGCCGGCGTGGCTGTCCAGCCTGGTGCACTGGTGTCTTACGGACGACTACCGTACGATGAATGTTTGCTTGGAGCCGCGGATAGACAACACAAGGTGCGACACCCTTTGGTTCTGGGTGTGAGGTATTGGTACTAACGGACAACAGGTTCCTCCGACTACTGGAGAGTGCGGGGTTCGCTAAAGAGCGCGAGATTGCGTTCTCCCACAAGCAGTCGTACTTTATGCGGATGAACAGAGACGCGTGGGACGGTCCGGCGTTGTGATGATTATATTACGGTTCTATTCAAGTTCGAAAAGGTGGTGGCTGTATGACATTGTGCAGCGGTAGTGGGTTTGCGACATGAGAGACAGCGAGCGTAGAGATGCTTATTTACCTTCATATACACATACATGGGACCCAGAATACCCGATTCAACCAGAAACCAGCTGCGTCAAAAAGTGCTTCTCGTGATTCCCATGCGCTTTCACTCGTGGCATCGCAATCATCAAATACGATGCCATCGCAAAACTGACTCGGGACGAGCTCCGACGATCAACGGCCTCCAGCCACGACGTCACGGTGCAGTCACACCCGCTGGGTCGCGTGGACCTGACAGGGACTCCCAGCGCAAAATGGTGGGGCCAGTGACAATTCACCCAGCTAGGGGGGGTCCCCCAGCCTGCCGAAACGGCAACCTCCGACCGCTGACTGGGCCCTCCGCTGAGACAAAGCCGTTATCTTGTGACCGACAGCCGCACCACCCAAACTCTCCCAGTTCGCGATAAGACGTCTCCCGCCCCGACAGCAACAAACTCTCCGGTTTCACCGCTCTCCATGACCTCGCCGCGCCAGACATGACAGGCCGCTCGCCCTCGTCCTCCGGCCTCCTCCCCATGCCCGGCTCGCCGTCCTCGTCGTGGGCGCTCTACCGCGCCCGCCTGTCCGCCATGTTCCGCCACGCCGATACGCAGGTCGTCGTGGCCTTTTGGCTCCTCGGTGCGTTCCCATCGTCCGCCCTCTGCCTCGTCACCCCCTTCCTGCTAACATCTCGCAAAAAAACAGGCCTGATCAATAACGTCCTCTACGTAATCATCCTCTCCGCCGCGCAGGACCTCGTCGGCTCCGCCGTGCCCAAGGGCGTCGTCCTCCTCGCCGACGTGCTGCCCTCCTTCTTCACGAAACTCGTCGCGCCCTACTTCATCCACCGCGTCCCCTACGCCGCGCGCGTCTGCGTCCTCATCGCCCTCTCCGTCAGCGGCATGCTCCTCGTCGCGCTCACCCCGCCCGACAAGTCCGTCGCCGTGAAAATGGTCGGCGTCGGCATCGCGAGCCTCTCCTCCGGCGGCGGCGAGCTCAGCTTTCTCGGGCTGACGCATTACTACGGCCCCATGAGCCTCGCGGGCTGGGGCAGCGGGACGGGCGCCGCGGGGCTGGTGGGCGCGGGGCTGTATGTTGCGCTCACGGACTGGTGGGGCTTTTCGGTGCGGAACAGTTTGTTGTTTTCGGCGAGTCTGCCGTCGGTGATGTTTGTGAGCTTCTTTCTGGTGCTGCCCAAGGGCCCGTTAAGGGCGGGCAGGAAGGAGGAGGAGGAGTATACTGCTGTGCCGGGGACGGACGACCTCGAGGAGGAGGACGTGGAAGAGATGCCGCGGGATGCGGCCTCGTCGGCGCTGCTGGCGCCCGGGCCGGGCGTGACGAGCACGGCGTACTCGGCCACCAAGCACCACGATGCGTCGTTCGACGCGAACCTGGCGCGGGCGAAGCGGCTGTTCTTTCCCTACATGCTGCCGCTGCTGCTGGTCTACGTCGCCGAGTACACGATCAACCAGGGCGTGGCGCCGACGCTGCTGTTCCCGCTGGAGTCGTCGCCCTTCAAGGAGTTCCGCGAGTTCTACCCGATGTACGGCTTCCTGTACCAGCTGGGCGTCTTCATCTCGCGCTCGTCGACGCCGTTCTTGCGGATCCATAGGCTGTACCTGCCCTCGTTCCTGCAGGTGGGCAACCTGGGGCTGCTGACGGCGCAGGCCATGTTTGACTTTCTGCCTGGGGTGTGGGTTGTGTTTGTGATTGTGTTCTGGGAGGGGTTGCTGGGCGGCGCGGTGTATGTGAATACGTTTGCGGAGATTATGGAGAAGGTGCCGGCGGAGGATAGGGAGTTTAGCCTTGCGGCGACGAGTGTGAGTGATAGCGGGGGCATCTGCATTGCTGGGTTTTTGGGGATTTTGATGGAGGTGCGGTTGTGTGAGTGGCAGGTTAGTAGGGGGCGGGACTGGTGTCGGAAGATTAAGGTGGGTTAGAATATTGATAGCAGTATTCGATCTATTACTACTATTATTCCTCAATGTTTTAGACGTTAACTTAGTTTGGGGTGAAGTGAAGCTATGTGGGCATCACGAGAGGCAAACCCAGACCCGTTTCTCCAGATTTCCCATGGTGGCCTACGCGAGCGAACATCGACTGAGTCTCCTAGTTGTTGAAAACGACAGTGGCATTGGTTTGAGATTGCCCGATGTTTCTGTGTCTGCACAGTCATAGTTCTAGTGTAATTGAATTACTCGATCGAGGACGACAATGGTAGAAATAAAGATAGAGGCAGACGACGACGATAAAAGTAGTTATAACGGTAGAGGCGAGAACGACAACAACGACGATGATAGCAATAGTGTATCTATACTCAACAGAGGAAGAAGCCTCTCTGGCACATGAGAGGTAGGTGGTCTCGGTTGAAAATGTATCTTTGCCGAGTTCTGGAAACTCATACTTGTCGACAAAATGCCTGGGCTCATTTGCAGATGGTGCATCGGGTCGTATTGAGAACCATGGTTCACGTGCGTTTCTTGCAGCCCCCCATGTTGTAACGTCACGCATCCCATAGATTGAAGATGAAGTCGCATACATTGAACGACAGAATATGCATAGACGCTTGACTACGCCTCAGCAAGTCTTTTCTTAAGATTGTCTACGAACAGACCCTTGAAGCCAGACATATCCATGCAAGCCAGTTGGAAGCAGAACCCCAAAACCGCACCCCATCACACCCAAAATGCAGACAGAAAACCTCACCTAACCTATCCCAAAAAAACTGGATAAACATTTTCCACGATATTCCCACCGCCAAGATTTCATGTTCCGCTATTCAAAGGCAACCAACAACCAACAATCACCGTTCGCCCGACAGACGAAATCCGAAGCCCGACCGCCCGTTCGTATTCCCGAGCCCCAGCCACCCGTTCGGAGATGATGACACTGCGCCATCGTCGATATCGATTGATATCTCGGAAAAGGACCGAAGCTTGAGAAAAGACAGTCTCCGGAGTCGGATTTGCCAAGAGGTCGTTGCGGGACGGGGTGTTGGTCTGGTGTCGTTCAGCTCGTGGGGGTCACCTGCGGGCGGCTCTTGGAGAAAAGTGGATGCCAAGCTTGGAGAGGAATGGCCGAGTGTAGATAGAGCAGAAAGGCCTCTGGCGTGTTTGGAGAGATGGAACCTAGGTATGATGCTATCGGAATGAGACCGGACTGATTTATTCTGCCATGTGCTCGTTATCTTCCTCGCCGTCGTTGTCGTCGTTCTCGTCTTTATCGTTATCATTACTTCTATCGCCATTTCTACTGTTGTCAAAGTTACATTCGTCGTTTCTGTTCACTTTAACTGACTTGTTGTCCTTGATTCAAGTAGGTCTTTGAATCTGCTGGGTGCATATGAATTATTCCGCGCAGACATAGGAAAATTACGCGGTCTCATTCATATCTCACGTACTCAGAGAAACACGTGTAACACACATGGGACGCTTACTCGATGCGCTGAAGAGGAAAATGAGACGTGATTTTTTTCCTGTGGTATCTAACATGCCTATGATGCATCCCAAAACTAAATCTCAGAATGCTGATGCTACCGTCAACGCCATCGCCATCGCCATGCCATCAACACAAGAAACGTATCCCTACAGAACGCTATGCTTCTGTTTGCAAGCCAGGTCTACCCTGAATTGTCTGTTGTCTTTTGTCATCTCCCGCCGCCGTCGTCTCTCGTCGTCGTTCTCTTTCTCGTCGTCGTCTTTCCTTTCATTGTTTTCTCCCGTCGTCGTATTTTCCGCCGTTGTTCTCCCCCATCATCGTCGCCCTTCGTCGTCTCCCTTCGTCGTCTCCCTTCGTCGTCTCCCTTCGTCGTCCTCCGTCGTCGTCTCTCCTCATGCCATGGGAGGAAACGGTGACCACCCGTAACTTATAGCGACCTGGTCCAGTCCTACGAAAGCCACAACAACTACGTAACAAGAATGGGCACCATGGGGCTCGTTGGCATCCTAAACAATCGGGCGCGGGGTGCTCGTCTTGCCACCAGTCCAATAGTCGGTCTTCCGGACGGCTCTCACTTCGGGTGCCTTCCAATCTGGCAAGGACTCCTTCGTCTCTCTGATCGCGTCCATAACCCAGGATTTGATCTCACAGAGAGCGCGGCGACGCTGGATCCGTTCTTGCTGCTTGACTTTGGAGGCGAACTCGCCATCTTCGGAACTGCCGAATGCGTGGACGTGAAACGTCACGAGGAGAGTGAGCGTCTTGAGGGAGGGAAACTGCCGTATAAAGTGGATGCCAACTAGGCATTGCCCCTGAACCCAACACGGACGGAGACCCCAGTCCATGGCGAGGTGCTGGATGTTGGCAAAGTTTGCTGCATCTGGCATGGTGGCGCGGGGAGGAGCTGTTTTTGTCAGTCATAATCCTCAAATTCAGACAATATCAAGCTCTTACCTCTATAGATATAGAGCGTATCCTTTTCGCAATTGACATACGCCCCCCTTCCGCTTGCGCCTGACGAGTGCACCAGCTCAAACTGTTCTTGCGTTCTACCCCGGCGGTGCTCCCTCTCATAGAGCAGCTCCGCACGAGATTCTCGGCAAACCTGCAAAACCGCGGGTATCGGCGCTTGGCGGCGAAGGGTATGCTCCATGAGGCTGTAGTTCATGGCGCGTTCGATCACGGCAGGCCGGGGCACCGCCAGGCGCCAGATTCGAATGCGGATTTCCGGCGGCAGCTCGTTGAATTTGTGGAAGGAGCGGGTGAAGGGGCAACTGAGATCTATGCTCGCGAGGCTCATGACCTCTGGATCGAGATAAGAGGGGGCAGGTGAAGTTGAGAGTGGCATCTTGACGGTGGTAATGGGCGTGGTGTGGAAGTGGCGTGTTGGGGAGACTTATGGTGTAAGCGCGGGTTGTGGTCGTATGTCGACTCTTGTAATCTCATCAGGAAGGAACAGTCCCGATCGAAGTCAGTGGCAAAAGCGAAAAAAAAGTAGATGGAAAAAAGTTGTGTGAAGGGTGAATTGCCGGATGGAAGTCGAGACTCTAATAAGAGATGAGAGGGAAGGGGCGATCCAGTATCAAATCCGACTCTTATCGCGATGGGAGGAAGTCGTGCTCGGTCGTCCGGTCGGGTTCGGACTGGCTGCTGCGGTGAAGGGAGCGCCTTCCAGGGTGAGGTGGATTGGATTTTGGGCAGGGGCGGGAAGGTGCAGCAGCAGATTCACCAGGGTCGTAGGTCGGGTCCACGTCTGATACCGCTGTTACTGCTCTCGGGTTGCTCTTTCCGTCTGCTGCGGCTGCGAAGTCTAGAACGCCAGCCGACTTGGCCGTAACCGTCTGCGTTGCAGTTGGGACGTTTCGCTGCGTGTTTAAGGCGATTCTAGAAAAACGGTCCGAAGACGTTTAATATGGGAGAGAGAAAACAATGGCGGCAGGCAGGCAGTCTTGATGGTCTCAGAATCTGCGCAATCTGAGAAAAAAAAAAAAAAAAACGACAGAAGCAAGGACGCGTCTGGGCGAAGATGAACCGGAACCGATCCCCTTTGATGGTTTTTATCAATGGGCAAAAAAATAAGACTATCCTAAGGCTATTGCATGACTCCCGTTTGATAGTACCAAGAAAAAACCATCAAAAAATGAGGCAATGAAAATTTCTCGGGTCCGGTTCCTTGCCGCCTTCTCCTGCCATTTCTCGCCGTTGACTGGTCGCTAACACCTCACTAAACCATCCCCGTCCCCTAAGAGCATGACACAAGTCGCCAAGCGGTCAGTGCCAGGCCTTTCTCTGGCTCGATCTTGAGCCCATCTCTGACTGAATTCCCGGGTGCCTCCCTGGAAATCTGGCCATGATTGGACGAAAAACACAATCTCTCGTTTCCAAGAAAAACAAAGCGCCCATTGACTGATATCAAGTCAAACGAATAGGGGACAGGAGCGGCCCGTCGATGGCATGTCAGTGAGCTGTTTCCCCATCAGGCCAGAAACGATTAATAGTGGGGCCCCAAACCACTGACTGCCACCACCGGGAACAACGGGCGCCAGCGAGGAAACAGCGCAGGTCAGAGGCAGAACACGGGCACATTCTGACGTCGGAACAGCCTCATTTTGAAGAAACGGAAAGCCACCTCTCGGGAGCGCCCTTGCCTTGGCCCCCTTGGCCCTTGGCTTTTGCAACCTAGCCCCCGTGGGCTACGATGAATGGGCCGTGGGGGTCCATTGAGACGAGACATTCATGCGCGACACCGCACGCAGCAGCAGCATATTGGTGGTCTATGTATGTGCTGTGACTGGACCGCCTACTTCGTACAGCCGCCGGTAATAAAATGCCCGATTTCTTGATTCACCTGCCGCCAAACGCAAACACCCGTCGTTCGATGCTGCGCTGGGCCTCGTGAATCTCCCGTCGCCTGAGCCGTCTCATTCTACGTAACTCGTCACATCGGACCAGATTGTTTGATCTGGTTGCATCTCAAGGCCAAGGCCAAATTTTCCAAACGCCTTTTGCGCACCATCTTGAGTCGCCGATCTAGTCCCCTTGGGCCACCACCATCACATCCATTACCACGACTCACGATGCTGAGAAGCTAAGCTCCATGCCGTAAAGTCCTAATACTGGTCTTACCAAAGGCAATAGGGTTTCCTCATCTTTTGATTATCTCAGTAGCACCTCGCTCATATGTTCATTTAATCCGAATACATAGGTAACTTACCTTAAGTAGTCTTCGGAACATGGAATGTCGGTCGTCACAGGATGGTGCTCGGACCAAAGAGCCGCACCTGAATCACGTCGGTGCGGCAACATTCTTTTTCTAGAACGCTGCACGGAAAGTTTTCAGCTGAAAAGCTGCCGTCCCATGTCGGCCTTGTCATTAGCGCAGCGGGTTTTGATTGGAAGGCTAACTGAAGCATTTAGACTGGCATTTTGGGGAAACCCTGCCTTTTGGAGTTATTAGGGAGAGAGGGGACGCTTTGGAGATGATGTACCTATGACGCACTCGCGGCTCACGGCACCCCTTGTGAAATGTGTCGTCACCACCATTGACAACACTGCGATTTCAACTTCTGATCAAATTATTTTGGACGTGATTGGTTTTACTCAATTCTGTTGACAGTACCACCCACCAAAGCATAACCGATCTATCCGTGAAGACATTCTCCTCTAGACGCGACCCCAATTTGCACCTTTGACAGCAATATCCAAAGGCACTATGTCGTTCACACGAGCCTTTGCAATCCGCCGCGCAGCAATCCCGAGGCGTATCCCGCGGGCCTCAATGCCCATCCCAGCAGCCAGACAAGTCAGATGGGACAGCGCCAAGTCGAATGACGGAGACCTTGGTGGTCCGGGTGGCCAGGAGCCTGTGCCTCCCCAGAGCGGCGCGTCGCAGAGTTGGTGAGTTGTCCTTGAGTTATGTTGGGTTCTTTGTGTGTTACTGACTACAATAAGGCCTACTTTGGCAGCGATCGCTGCTGTGGGAGTTGGCGTCGGGGCCTACTTGGTTCATCTGAAGGGGAAGCCAAAGGGCACGACGACGCCTGGAGCAGGGGATTTTGATAAACTTGCGGAGAAGGTTACGCCTGGGAAATAATGGCCATGAATGAGGGTTGGAATGAGATCAAAAAGTTGGGCTACTCAGATTGTATCATTGGCCGTTGAGAGCCAACGGACTTGTTTCGTGGGCATCTCCTAACTTAATACACGAAATTTCGACATGACCTGATAGCTAATACGTTTTCTCCCCCAAGCTTGCCTCCAACTTTGAAAGGCCTGGTGTTTCACCCCAATACCCTCGAGGGGACCGGTTTTATTTAAGTACAGCAATCGCACTGGATATTTCCATCAGCCACGACCTTTGTATGTTGGAAGAGAGATGAGCTTACCGTGACGTAGCTGTTAGCAGCGGAAGTTGTGGACTGGCAGCTTCCAGATCCAACGTGCTCGTTGGAAGCGCAGGTCGATTGCATCTCCAATGCGTAACAAGTCTGGAAGTTTGTCTGGTTTACTGTCAGTCAAGGTAAGTTCCCAAGGTGCCAAGGTGCTCTCTGTAAGGGCTTACGCATGGCTGCACAACGCTCCTGCAAGCGGCGAAGATGGCCGGGACGTTGCAAACGACAAGGATGAACGTGGTTGAACGCATGTTGATACACTGGGTAGAATTGCAATACCGAAGCGCAGTTGAAGAGTGTAATAGTAGTCTGGATCGAATTGTGATTATGATGTGAAAGCACGATGTAAGTGAGCCTCGTCTATCCGAACTATTTATCCATTTGCCAGACCAAGCCTTCAATTGTCCTATGATGTTGAATAGATATCAATGGCACCAAGAATTGCGACTCGACTTCGGAGAGTATCATCATCGCCGACGGCGTTTGAATCTCCGCCCGCCATTGAGTCCCTGGGAACTTTAGTACGATACGCTATCGCGGCTGGTGGAGTCTTTTGATATTAAATTAGGAGTTCACGCTGCACAACGGCAATCCGTATTCGCCGAGAGCGCTGAGTAAATCGCAGACCTAACGAAACCTACGTTGGTTGCGGTGAAGCCAAGCTTGAGGCGAACCCTTAACCACAGTGACTGATTCAATTGCGGATTAGTGGGGCGGTTGACCCACACTCGCCATACGCTGGATCTTTCAACGTTGTCTCTTACACCGGGAAAACTTCAAGAAGCAGCGAAGCATAGCTAAGACAATGTACATGAATAGGGAGCCACATACTGGACTTCCGGTTTGATTAGTAAGCATTGTCAGGTAAGTCGTGTTAGTGTGAGTTGCCATACAAGCCAAGCCACCAGAGACAAGTCAACCGTTGCAACCCAGGATGCGTCAGGCTACCGTATTGGTTAGGCTGCATCAGGTGCGCCATGCCATATCATGAGGTATTATGGAAACCAGGGCTGACGGAAGCATATGCAGTCAGCCTCTTCCCCGCACGCAGTTCTTTTTTCCCTTCCAACTTTTTCTTGCTCACAACATCTTCCGCAGGTAGGAAAGCCAGTTCGTGCCGAAAAGTCTTCGTCATCTACCTTCGATCTTCTCGCATATTGCGACGGGGTGACGTCTGGTGTTCCATTAACCCGACTCAGCTGCCATCATCAGACGGTCATAATAAACTATATTGGTCAATATGTCTGATCCATCAATTTATACGATTGGCTGGATCTGCGCTGTCGTTCCTGAGTTCGTCGCAGCCCGGCTCTTCCTCGACGAGGTTCACGACGAGCCTAGATCGCAGTCCAAGAATGACAACAACACATACAAGCTCGGGCGCATGGGCAAACACAACGTGGTGATCGCAGTCCTCCCTCATGGCGAATATGGCGAAAGTTCAGCGGCAGTCGTCGCTCGGGATATGATCCGCACATTTGAGAACATCCGGGTTGGGCTGATGGTAGGCATTGGCGGCGGAGCTCCCAGTCCCAAAAACGACGTTCGCCTAGGCGATATCGTTGTCAGCTCTCCGGCAGGAGGCTATGGCGGCGTGCTTCAATACGACTTTGGCAAATCCATCGAGGGTGGAAAGTTTGAAATGACCAGGTTCCTGAATCAACCGCCACTTGCTCTCAAAATCGCCCTCAATAACCTGATTGCCGACTTCGAAATAGAGGGCAACTGGCTCGAAGATCGCATTCAACAGCGTCTTAAGAGCGACAACTTGAAGAAGAAGTATAGCAGGCCAAGTTCCGAGTCCGACAGACTTTTCCGCAGCGACGTCGTGTTTAACGCAAGCAAGACCGCGGCTGAGTATTGCGCCGATGACTTCGTGGAACGCTCGGAACGAGACGTGGGTTTAGCTCCCGTCGTCCATTACGGATTGATAGCCTCTGCGAACCAGGTCATGAAAGATGCTCAGAAGCGGGATGCGCTAGCAAAGGAAAAGAACGTGCTATGCTTCGAGATGGAGGCTGCTGGTTTAATGAACCAGTTCCCCTGTTTGGTTATAAGAGGAATCTGTGACTACTCTGACTCTCATAAAAACAAGCAATGGCAGGGATACGCTGCCATGGCGGCAGCTTCTTTCGCCAAATCGTTGGTCTGTTGTATCCCGCGTCAGAACCTTGAGAACGAGCGGTCTGTAGTAGCAGTATTATCTTCTAGTAAGTAGCTCTCAAATAGTCTCATCACAAAACATCACTTACATTCACACAATTTCTAATCAATATACTTCGGTCAATTCAGTCAGGGAGGATGTCTTCGCGATTAAAAATACTGTCGATCATGATACTCTGGACAAATTGCGAACGGCTCAGGGTGCCGGATTCGACAGCTATGAAGATCAACATGAACCGAGATGCCATCCAAGCACCAGAGTTGATATTCTTCGCGACATAGATCGCTGGGCTCGTGGAGCTACTGGTCAGAGAATCTTCTGGCTAAGTGGATTGGCTGGAACGGGAAAGTCGATCATAGCCCGGACAATCGCCCAGGACCTCAACCAGGCAAACGTACTTGGCGCCACGTTCTTCTTCAGAAGAGGGGAAATTGATCGCAGCAGTGCGTCGTTGCTTTTCGGCACATTAGCCCGTCAACTAGCGCAGCGCCGACCCGAGTTAAGCCCGTACATAATAGAGGCGATCAAGCAGACGGACAACATCTCCTCAAAGAGCATGGAGGAGCAATTCACTAAGCTGATCTTCAACCCGCTCAAACACGCACCTTCAGATTCAGGGGCAGCCAAAAACTTGGTTCTAGTACTCGACGCATTGGATGAGTGTTCGAATGAGAAGGATATTAAGGTTCTGCTACGTTTACTGATCAAGGCTGCATGTTCCGACGTTTGTGCCCTGAAGCTGCTCATCACAAGCAGGCCAGAGGTGACAATGCGCGATGCATTAGGTTTTTTCCACAATGATCATTACCTGGAATTTCGACTACATGACACACCAAATGAAATTGTCGCTAGAGATATCTCCTTGTATCTTCAACATCAGTTATCAGAGATAAGAGTCTGGTGGAACACAAGATGCATCGACAGTCAGAAACTACAGTCGAATTGGCCGGGACTGGAGAAGATCAACGCCCTTGTTGACATCGCGATACCGCTATTTCTTTTTGCAGCAATAGCATGCCGCTTTATCCGAGACGAAATGTTTGGCAGTCCAGAGGAACAGCTCTTGAAGCTTATCCAGAGCGTTCAAAGAGGGGGCGTCAGCGACAAACTCCAAGAGACGTTTCAACCAGTCCTCAAACAATTTCAAGGCGATAGAACTTCAGCAGAACGAACGATCTTGCTTGAAAGATTCGGGAAGGTCATCGGCGCAATCATACTCCTCGAACAGCCTCTATCGATCAACTCGATTGCCGGCTTGTTAAGTCTCAAGGCTTCACAAATTAGTGGCATCTTGATCCCTTTCAGATCAGTTCTTGATCTTTCCAAGGAGAAAGACATGGGAGTGAAAATCTTCCACTCATCATTCCGCGACTTCCTACTGAGCCCAGCCGCCGGAGATTTCTCCATAAACTATACGGAGACACATTGGAGACTGGCGCTTGCCTGCCTCGATCTTCTCTCGAGTTCTCTACATTACAACATTTGCGGCCTCAAACCAGCTGATCGACGGTCGACAATTTCGAAAGACATCTTGAAGCAACAACTGCCCCCGCATACACGATATGCTTGCCGTTTCTGGTTTCATCACCTAGAACAAGCAGGCCAACCTCTCGAGGACCACGGTCAAGTCCACAAATTCCTTCAAGATCAATTCCTTCATTGGGTCGAGGCTCTCTGTCTTCTCGGAGAAGGCAATCATGCTGTCCAAATGGCAGAAACACTCATTCCCCTCGTTACGGTGAGCTTCAAAATCTTCCAGTTCATACTAGTACTATATAGGTGAATATTTATGTGCACTTGCAAGTATGAATCAATGTTTTTTTCGTGCCCTCTTTGCTAATATTGCTCTCAGCAATCGCAAAGCAGGCTTTACGATCTTTTGGAGGACTCACAGATATTTCTTTCCAAATACATTTCCGTTATCATCGAGTATCCCCTGCAACTATATTGGTCAGCGTTGGCTTTTTCCCCCACGACAAGCTCTATCCGACACGGTTCCTTAAGAGACCTTCCGAAGTGTATCAGTTTTCAACGACCACAGAAGTCCGAATGGACACCTATGGTCCAGCACATTGGTCGTGGATATACGGGTAACAATTACCACTCCGTCGCCGTCTCTCCTGACTCCAGACTTATTGCTCTCGGTGACCGCCACGGATTCATCTCAGTTCGGTCGCTGTCTCAGGGGTTTTCCCCTCTCACCATCTACATGCCCCGCCTTTCGTCTCTTGGTGAATACGTCCCAGTCACCTTTTCCAAGGACTCGAAGCGGATTGTATCGGCATATCAATGCGCATTTTACGTCTGGTCTGCTGAAACAGGCGCCGAGATGTATTCGTCTCCTTACCTCGATGGACGTCAAATAATGCATGTTGATGTTTCCCGCACTTCAGAGAAGATTGCAGTTTCTTATGATGATCTTACCGCTGCAATATGGACAGTCTCAACGGGGCATAGTCTCGAGCTGCTGCCGATGGGCAAATCCTCTGGAGGCAAGAACGATATCTCAAGGGACTCATTTGTCTGTTTCTCTCCAAACTCTGAGATTGTAGTGACCTCATCAAAACGTGGAGGTGTTTATCTTTGGGAAGTGTCGACAGGCAACTGCCTACGCACATTTGACACAAATGGGCCCGTGGAGCGCCAGCTTGCCTTCGTATCTGACACCAATCTCTTAATCGTTCAGGAGTCTAGTGGAGAAATACGAACCTTGAACATCGACACCGGTCGTTGGTCATCTCGAGCCTCAGGGAGAGAAATCACACATGGACTCATAGCTATTTCACACGACGCAAGGCTCGTTGCGCGCAGAAGTCCCGCCGATAGCAACGCTATTCTCATTTCGTCGCTCGATACCGGCGAATACTATCAACACCTTAATCTCGCCGTCATTTCCCGCAGCAAACTATGGGGCATGAGATCATCCAACCGTAGGAATGGGGCAGCGGCATTCTCACCCGATGGCAAGTTTATCGTTTATGCTAAAGGCACCGAGGTTGTTATTTGGTCCTTATTCATGATTCGGAAACCAAGAACGCTGGAGAGTGGAGCATTGGCTCAACTAACAAAGCCACGGTCTGCGGTAACCGAAAGCTGTTTCATACACCAGAGAGCTTCCGGAGAATCGGCACGGATCGTTTCCATGGACAAAAGCGACACCGATGAGATTAACATCTGGTCATCCGACACCGGTGAACTATGCCAGAAATTCAAAATCGAAGGAAACAAACGGAATTCGATAGACGCAACCTTGTCGCCTGATTCGAAACGTATATTCCTTTCTCGCAAGCAGGCAATATATAATATCGAGGACGGTACAATCGTTCGTGTCCTAAGGTCTCCCCTTCCTCCTAGTTCTTGGAAATTTCGGCAGGGCTTGGCTCTGTTTTCGGCAGATTCAAATTCCTTCGCGTCCGGCTCATATCATTACTTCAGTCTCTGGTCATTAAATGGAGGCTTGAAATTCCAAGACTCTGCCTGCGCGGGAACCCTTATCACAGTTACGCCTGATTGGAAATCCGCAGCCTACATAGTCGAGTTGCCATGCCTACCAAACGAGGACGGAGAGTCTATTGAAGACAAGCCGTTACGCAAGATTAGGTACTTGAGCATTGGCACAGGCAAATACGTCGACATGCCCGGGAAAGTGGACACACTCGGCTTCCTTGCAATATCACCAGACTCGAAATGGATAGCATCTGTGCCAGAACGTGGTGAAGAGATCACTTTATGGATAGCAAGTGAATGCTCATGCCAAGCACTCTGCAGGCCCGGGTCTCGCATTACGGCGATCACATTTTCATCAAATTCGGAATCGCTAGCGTCAGCGGACAAAGCTCAAAATATACGAATTTGGTCGACATTTTCGGGACAATGCACCCAAGTCTTGTATGTGGGACGTAGTCTCATCAGTTTGCGTTTCTCTCCCGACGATCTACAATTGAGGACTTCCTTTGGGGACATTGCCATCGAAAAGTCTGTCCACACTTCTCAAGCAGTTGATCCTACCTTGGAAGATGCCGAACTTGGAGACACGTCTGTCTTCATTCGAAGGCCACGTTGGCAGGGCTATGGAATCGATGTCAGTGGCAAATGGATTACTTGGAACGGTGTCAATATCATATTCTTGCCGGCGGATATCAATCCTTCCTTGCATTTGGACTACCCTCGCTGGGATGACGATGATTTGCGATACCAGGTTGCTGCTGGCGATTTTGTTGTTGCTTGGGTTGGTCCCTCTAGAGAGCTCTATACTATGGGATTCTCAAGAGAGATCAAGCCCTTTGACTAAGTGTGCCGTCTAGAAGGCTGTTTCCTTTGCCCTATATAGAACCAGCCTATTCCTATTTTGTTCTTCTACATTGGTTGCGCTTTTCCTTTTATCCATGCTCTCTGCCCAAATTTCGAGTCCCACTGGTGTCGGGGACGTCGTAACTTTTCATACTATTTAGTTTTTGAGACTGGCCATATGGATGGCAAATTGTGACTGGCTTGTCTCATTACTCTACCATTCGATCCATTACCCTGATTTTCAGCCAGACTGTCACACAATTGGAACATACACCTGTAATATGATACCAGCGATTGTAACTAGACGAGTATCAGTACCATGCTCTCCGGAATCCCTCATCTAACTTCAACTCAAGAACCTGTCGCTGTGCCTAGAGACCTGCCGTAATCCGCACATTCGGGACAGAATGTCAGAGGAATGGCGAGCCCACCTAGTCGGGAGATTCACAGCAGAGGAATGTTTTGAAGAATTTTTTAAACAAGCACGAGAGGAGAATGTTGAGCATATTGCTCCAGGCTCGATTGAGAATTTGGTCCTATTAGACTGGGCTGGCAAAAAGGCAAAAGAAAAAGGGAAACAAAGAAAACAGGGTGGCTACATAAATGAAAACAAGGCCAACCTACATCTACTTTCATCTCACTGGCATGAATCCAGTTGCTGGCTTATCATTCTCATAATCATAGAATGACTGCTCACACAACATTAAATCGATCCTGTGATGCTTCATGTAATTCTTGATATCATCCAGAAGCGTATGGTCGACTTGAACAAACTTGATCAGAGTCTGACTTTCTCTCTCTTCTTCCTCAGCGTTGTAGAATGACTCTGTCGCACTGAAAATCAAATTGAGGCCGGCGAACTTGCCCTGGTCTTTCATGTCGTGAGCAAGGATGGTCATTGCTTTCTCCACAGAATCGAAAGATAGGTAAACTCTGTGCGATTGGGAGCTGAAGAAGACGCCTTGATCCATGAGGTACAGCTGGCCTTGGTGTGGTCAGCATTGTCTATCCGCAAATCGTTGAGTTTCGTCCTGTTACCTCTGGTCTTGGCTTTGACCCTCGAATCTGTTGGTGGTGACAAGATTGCGGTCTGCTCAATCATGGACTCCCGTCCTGTATCGGATGTGAGATCAATCACAGCTTTATTGAACGGCTTAAGATGATCGTTCATAGCCTTCACCAGTACGGAAAGATAGGTGTCCCTGTCAGGATTTGCAGCCTCATGGCTATGCAGGTCCCCGTCTGCCGCCTTGTCTGGCCAGCTGAACGAAATGATCTGAGGGTATTCTCTCTTCACTGAAGACGCGCCTACTGCGCCCGTGGGAACGATGATGATTTGATACGCCTCGTCTTTGGTCACTGAAATAGATAGGTTTGGTATGATTATGATCTGTTCTGTAAGAAAGTAAGAAGGCCGATCGAGTGAGGCTGACAACATGGAAACAGAAAAGATGTAAGGCGGACTTACCAACATGCTTGAATGGCAACATGAAGATTGCGTCAAGCCCAAACCTGGGATCTTTACTGAGGCCCCAGTAGTCCTTCGGCCCGCACAAACGTATCGAGCCGCATCGCGGTCCGCCGAGTCCCGAGCTGATTTCGAGTCTGCCGTCGCAGGTAAACGGCGCCTGGAAAGGCACTCGCGGGGTCCCGAATGCATAGATACCACGCCCCAATCCATGAAATTTGGACGCGTCGATGCCTTGGTAGTACTGATCCGTCCATGCGCGGCCTTCCGCCGTGTTTGCGTTGGTTCTCCGCTTCTGGATGCCATCCAGGTTTCCCGCATCGGCGGGGTCCAGCTTGCGCTGGGCGGCGGTGACTTCTGGTGGCACGGGAAAGAATCCGCGTGCCGACATAATGCAGAATAATACAAATCTAATGATATGGGGAAAGGTTTGATCCGTTTGGTGCCAGCTGATGAAATCGGGAGTCTGAACAAGGTAGTGGTGTCTGTTCCGATTATGAACGCCGGATGGAACGGGCGGGGAGGACGCGTTCGCGTTTTGTGGCGCTGGTAAGGACAAGGGAGAAGGCGGTCAGCCATGCAAGCATCTTAAAGTGAGCCACCAGAAGCTTAAAGTCTCCCTCTGCATTATTGACTTCAACCTAACTCATCTGGTTTTATTGAATTGGTAAAAAACACCCAAATGTTCATATGAATGAAGAAACTATCTAAATCCTACTTCATCAGCGGCATCCATGAAGTCATCGGTACGTCTTTCTCGTAATCATAGAATGACTGCTCGCAAAGCATAACCTTGACATGGTGGTCTTTCAGATATTCTTGAAGACGGTCCATCAGAGATTGATCAATTTTCCGGAAACCCATCAAGGTGGTGCTTTTGCCATCGTCCTTGTCTTTATAGAATGGCTCCGTGGCACCGCAAATCAGATTCAACCCGACCGTTTTGCGCTTACTGTCGCGGGCTTGAACAAGAATGATGTTTTCCAAGGAATGGAACGGCAGGAAGATCGTCTGGAACTCCTCATGAAAAATATTTGCAGCGAAGAGGATGCCTTGATTCAAGAATTGAAGGTGACCTTCGCTTGTTAGTCTAGCTGCTCCAAGCTACGATTTGAAATGCGCTTGGGGCTTACCATCGACATTAGATTTGGCTCGTGTGTTTGTTGGTGGCGAGAGCGTCGCCTCCACGCCCTCTAAAAGGTTCGAACGGTCCTCACAGAGGTCCACGACTTTCTTGTCGAAAGCCTTCAGCTGGTCGTCCAGGGCCCGCTTGAGCACAGTGCCGTAGGTGTCCTTCTCTCCATCTGCAGCTTCACCGACTGTGCCGCCCAATTCTTCATCCGCTAGCTTCTCAGGCCAAGTGAAGGATATCATCTGCGGATACTCTCGCTTGATTGATGATGATCCCGTGGCGCCAGTCGGCACGATGATGACTTCATACGCTTGCTCCTTGCTGAAGGTCTTTGACACATTGGGGAGTATGAAGATTTGCTCTATGACTTCGTCAGGGATAATTAATTTCTTCGAGAGACAGACTGCCTACCAATATGCCGAAACGGAATCAAGAGTGATGCATCGAATACTCCGTCCTTGTGGACACCAAGGTAGTTTCTGGGGCCGCAAAGTCGAATACTTCCACCTCCAGGCCCGTCAGTGCCAGACCTGACTATGATCTTGCCCTTACTAGCGAATGGCGAGTGGAACGGAACTTCCGGCGTGGCGAAGCGACACCAGCCGCTACCCACGCCTTCCATATCCTTATCTAGAACACTTTTGCCCTGGTAATATTGATGCTGCCATGCGAGGCCCTGATCTTTGCTGGGTTTGCCGGTCCTTCGCTTCTGGATGCCGTCCATGTTCCCTGCATCGGACGCGTCCCGCTTCCGCTTAGCGGCCCCGCCAGCGGCCTTTCCTCCGCCGCCGCCGCGTGATGAAGTTCCGCGCTGCAGCATTGTTCATGCAATTGCTGCCGGTGTATTCTGGTTTCGGTCAATTGCTGTTCAGCGCAAGATGCGGTTGGTGTAGCCCTTGGTGTGCTAGGGAACCGGTTCAGGGATTCGCGAATACAGACGTGGACGCGTTTTGTGGCGCTGGCAGGGAACTAGGGAGAACACGATCTGCAAGCATCAGGGGGATGAGGTCAGCGGAAGTTTAAAGTCCACCCCTGCACAATCAACTCCATTGTAACTTACATCAAGCTGAGCATATCTCCGTTTCCACCAAACATCGTATGGTTTACTATTTGAAGTGCTTTAACCTCGGTGTTAGCTTGACGATGTTGTAGCCGATCGACTGAAACAAGCAGTTGGTCTCCCACTCTCCAAATCCATCCGGGCTGGAAGGGAAGCGTTGTCACACCGTCTTCCACCGCCAAACTACAGATCCAAATTCTCAGAGAAAAATCAAGAGCGGCACAATATGTCAAACATACTCGTCTCCAACACGTGTATAGGATACTTCATCACCTAACCAGGACTAGATGGGGCTAAATTCTCATTAAATTGCCAGTTTTCGTCGTCCTGGGTTTTGATGATTGGCATCTGTGAAGGCTCTATAGAGGACGTTGCTAGAAGACTGGCAAATTATGGAGCTCTAGTAACGGGCTGGCTGGCACTTCCAGAGACCCAGGCAAATCGGGGGATCGTGTGAGCGACAACAACGTGAGCATCCGGTACACAAGCACAGCACACAATAATCGTATCTGTAGAATGATAAGGAACTGTTCAAAAAGTAGTTCGGTGAAGTTGTTGAATTCGCTCAAATCACATATACTAGTACACGTTTATCGTTTCTCTGATCATCATAAGTCATTCCCCCGCAACTACCACGCCTCCCACATCTGGGCTCCCATTGCGACCAGGCGGTTGAACAACTCGTCTCTAGTGACAATCGCAGTGAGATGATGCTCCTTGCCCATGGTATCAGTGATGACGAGACCATCAGCAATCTCACGATCCGTCGCCCATCCCACAAAGATCTTGGACTTCCATCCGAGACCTCCAACCTTGCGGATTTCCTGTGAAACCATGTTAGTACGTGGCGACCTAAGCTTTGTGGAGCATATTCTTACTTGGATATCCCCAATAGCGACAGACCACACAGGCTTTACATCTTCCGCCTCCGTTGTCCAACTCAACGCCGGAGTCGTAGCGGTTGCCGTGATAAACGCGTGACCGCGCTTACCCTTGTATCTCGCCGGGAAGCTAATCGGACCCTTCTCAGGGTCGGGTTGCTTCTTGACGACGCCGAGGCGGTCCTTTGCGTGTTTGGCTCCGACCTTGGCCTTGACCTTATCCGCGGCAAGTGTGGTGTTGATTCCACCCTTTGCGGTGCTCTTGATAAAGTTCAAAATCCGATGGCCCTTCTTCTGCTTGTGTTCTTCGGTCTCTGACTCCGCCGGGGCGAGGGCCACCTTGTCGGGCTGGACGGCTTCGTCTATCTCGTCTTGGTCGACGCCTTGTAAGTTCGTGAGTCGTTGGGATTTCGCAGGACGCCGTTTAAACTTACCGAGGTGCTCTAGGCCTTGACCCGCAGTGGCGTGAGGCTCATCAGGAGGGGGTGTCGAGGAAACGGGCGGCGGCGGCAGGGGCGCCTTGTTTCTCTCACCAATACGGAGCAGCGTGATCGTAAGCTGGGCATTTGTGGGAATGCCCTTGAGAATGGTGTTTCGCAATTCAACATACTTTTTCCAATGAGGGTAGGTGCTGGACATTGACATACTTTAGACACGCGAGCAATCAGAGTTGACAGGAAGACTGACCGGTTGATAAACACCAGGCCTCTTTGGATAATTGGGTCGCCGAAGAAGGTAAAGCCGACGATGAATCCGGTTCCTTTGATAAGCATGTAGGATGTTGTGAAGAGCGATCCGAGGAGCATGGGGAGCAAGATGCTGGCCAGGATAAGTCGGGGCCGTTGTTGGGGGAATGGTGGTGTCGGGCTGAGGGCGTTTCCAAATCGTTCGTACGTATCAACCAACTTTGAAAAAAATCAGATATGCCTCTACCAAAGCTGGCATACATGTCTACTCACGTCCGCAATAGCATGCATCACAGGCCTCGCCTGGGTCCAGACCGTCTCAGAGACCGGCTTCTTGGTCTTGTCGTGGTGAGTAGGCGACGTTGTCCCACCGGTCTTGTCCTTGGCGTTGACGACATCTTCAGTGATATTAGTAGGGTCCGGCGCAGCGGTGTCGGTGTGGGGATCGCCTTGAGGATGTTTGCCCGCCGCGGTGCTGATGACCAGCGATGAGATGCTTGTCACGAAGCTGTGCGCTTCCTGTTCCACGGCTTCGCCTGCATGCTTCTCGGGGGCTCCCGTTATGGAGTCGTCGGAAGCGAGGACGCCTGACGCGGGCTTCTTGACGCCGCCAGTCTTGCTGTCGATGAGGGATGCGGGGGCGGGAGGGAAGCAAAATGTGCGGGCTTCGGGAACTAGGACAAGGACAATGAGGAAGCTGACGAGCACGGGGATAACAAAGTCAAGCAGCCATGCGACAGTGTAGACGGATAGAAAGGCCGAAGTGCGCTTCCACTCGCGCCACGATCGGATGCGAACGATGTGCTTCCAGCATGAGAATGTGCCAACGATGACTGTCATGTACAGGCGTTCCACGTGGGCGCGAAGTTTGTCGGGCGAGAACTCCTCCTCGTCCGCAATGTTGAGGTCGAGAGATGCCAGCTGCAGGGTGTCAGAACCTTAAACCGGGAGGGTTGGATGGGATCATTGGACGAAGCTTACCGGTGGTTCTGGGATGGATTTGACGTGAAATACTTGCTAGGGGCACATCAGTATCGGCCACCAATGGCACATCATTCAGTCATAGCGTGTATTCAGGCCCTACCTTGTCGAAACGTCGGACGAGGATCCAGAGTTCCTCATTTGACAACCCACCGACCATCGGCTGTGCAACCTCTTTGGCGTGGGTGTTCCAGCCCAAGTTCTTGACCTCGACCTCGTTGTGGTCCATCTGCGCATGTCCCTTCTCTTCGATTGGCGTCTCCTTGGTCGCCATGTCTGCAAGGTGGTGGCTGTCCGTCGGCCTCTCGTCCTCATGTGCCTCCACGATCTCCGGTTCTTGTCCCATCGTGGATTGGCTCGAGTAGCTAAAGTCCGATTGAGTTGGCGTATTTGAGGGGTCCACGGTTGGTTGAAGTGCTGCTGCAGCAGTTGCTGGCGGCGGCTGTTGCTGCGCCGCCAGCTGTTCGTCGTCTTCTGTTGAGTGTCCCTTGAACATGGTGTCTGCAAGATGTCGGGGATGGAGACCAAAGGGTGTTCCTGGATGCAAAAGCCAGGGAGCCCCTCGTTATTTTGAAGCTGCAATGAGCTCCCAAAACATGGTTTGGAGCCAGGTCTAGATCCAGCCGCCGCCGACGTCAAGCGCGTAGCTGGCAACAGCTTTCCGCTTTGGGCAACGGACTCATGACGTCACGAGACGCGCATGCACTGATTGGTGCTCCGACAGGGAGATCGCGATGATCACACGCGGAAGATCTCCACATGGATGGGCTACGCGGGAAGGAATGACACCTGTTTACCGAATGATTGGATCCTCTCGCCTGCCCGTTTGACGGCTGCTGTTGCAGCTGCTGCAGCTGCATTCCTGATGCAGAAGGGAGAGGCCGCACCGCACGTTCGATCCCTGAAAGTAAAGGAAGTTGAACATCATCCGAGCTCGATGGGGGCGATCATTGGCTGGTCTCTTCGTGTTTGTCTCGAGAGACTAGAGCCAAGCTACTGCATTCGGAAGTCATATCATCAACGGACAACACCATCATGGGCATGTCGTGGACTGCGCTCTCGACGGAGTGGAGGCCATGTAAGTCTCTTGAGAGTAAAATGACCGGTCGGTGCGTGTTTCCTATATCGCACCCATGGATGCATTCTAATTAGAACGCAGACATAGCACAGCAACTTCCCCCGTCATTGTCCTTTGAATCTTGTCTTCCTCAATCAACCCTTGAATCCTAGAGACACGACTAGTCCAGCCTCACCCGCGGGGTTGGAGACCAGCCTCTCGCCTAGACCAGCCGATCCAACACCTCACCAAGCTAATCCTGCTAAAACAACCTGTTTTCCCAAGAAACAACACTCATGGTGCCTCTCTCCCAACCTCAGCTGCCGGCTTAGCGGCAACGGCTGCCGCCATCGTGGTTCCACTCGGACATTTTCCTCCAGGCCTGCTCCTCCACGCTAACCACAGCTCAGACACAGCGCCCGCGTGGCTCCACTCTAGGGCTTATGGCGATCTTGCCGTCGCACCAAACGCAACAACGGATCACCAAGATCACCACACGGAAGGGTGGCCGAGTTGGTTATGGCGCCAGGTTAAGGTCAGCTTAACATCTGTTTCCTGGTGGGGCAACCCGCGCGAGTTCGAGTCTCGTCCCTTTCATTTTTCATTTTTTGTTGTACATGCAGATTGATTTTTTGTTTCCTGCTTTTACATCATACGAAGAAGCACATGTCTGTCAACCCAGTCAGTCCTGCGACATCAGAAAGAAGCACCGTCACTCATTAGTCTAGGGCTGCTACTTAAATTATCATGAAAGTTGGTGTGCCATATCAGCATCACAAAGAGGGACTCAGAATATTGCTTCAAATACTTGTGTTTAAGTTATAAAGATTACTTTTACGTCTAAATCATGCATTAAATCATGCCTGGCCTTCCCAGGATGCATCATTAGTATCCTGCCCACCACGTGTAGTTGTTCGTCTGCTCCGCGGTGTCCCACACCAACGGAACGCTGCTGTCCTCCGGCCTCTCAGGCCACGCCTGCGCCAGGCCCTTCCAGACCTTGACGTCCGTCCAGCTCGCCTTCGCACCGCTGGGCTGCGCGGCATCACCAGCAAAGAAGCTGAGGCCGGTGCTGTCGTTGCGCGAGGGGTAGATGCGCGCCGTGAGCGCAAAGCGCTCGTTGACCCAGATCTCGAGCAGCGAGTTGTCGAGGATGACATGGAAGGTCAGGTCCTCGGTGGCAGTAGTGTTGCTGCCCTTCGCGTGGATCTCGTACGGCTGGAAGTGGCCGACGAAGGTGGCGTTGTTAAAGTTGGGGAGCAGCGAGCTGCGGTCGCGCAGGACGCGGATCTCGGAGGCGGCGGGGTCGAAGACGATGGTGGTGCGCTCGGCGTCGTCGGGGCTCTGCGCGACGACGATGCCGGCCGGCCCGGAGAGGAGGTCCGCGCCGGAGAGGGTGGCGGTGAGCTCGTACGAGGAGCCGAGGTCGGCGGCGACGGACTTGGAGGCGTCGGTGAGCTCGCCGACCTCAATGTCCTGCTCGGCGGCGCCCTCGCGGAGGAGGGCGATGACGTCGGGCAGCGGGCGCAGGCCGAGGGTCTGCGCGGTGTAGCCGTTGCAGCTCTCGATGCAGTGGGAGCCGTCCTGCTGCTCGCCGCAGTTGAGGACGCCGGCGGTCTCCTTGACGAAGAGCTCGACGGGCAGGTTCATCGCGCCCTGGTAGCCGAGCTGCTTGGAGGTGTTGAAGGCGTAGTCGCCGGCGATGTCCTCGTTGGCCCAGCCCCACATGACGCGGCGGCCGTTGGCGGAGCGGGTGTCCTTCCAGGTGGCCTGGGCGTAGGAAATGCCCCAGTCGAGGGCGCCGCCGGAGGTGGGCGTGAACTCGACGGAGCCGTTGTCGCGGCGGGCGACGTCGCCGCGGTTCCAGAGGGCCCACTGCTCCTTCCAGTGGGAGGTGGTGTTGCCGCCCTCGGCGCCCATGGAGACGAACCAGGCCTTGTCGGAGGAGTTGCCGATGGCGAGGTCGAAGAAGGAGCTGACCTCGAAGTTGTAGCCGTACGAGCCGGTGACGTCGGGGGCGCCGAGGGAGGAGTTGGCGGCGGGCTCCCAGAGGGCGCCGAGGAAGGTCCACTCGGTCAGGTTGGAGGCGGGCGCGGAGTAGAGGGGGATGCGGGGGCCGATGAAGCCGGGGCGGGCGGCGCCGGGGAGCGTGGCGGGGACGTCGCCGGTCTTGAGGCCGGAGCCGAGGACCATGTAGTAGTGGGGCTCGGCGACCTGGAGCAGGGCGTCGAGGTCGGTGGAGGGGAAGAAGCTGGGGTCTCGGAAGCCGGTGACGTTCCAGCCCTCGGGGGGCCCGTAGATGACGGTGCCGACCTCCTGCCAGGTCTCGCCGTGGTCATCGGAGGTGAACATGGCCTGGACCTCGGTGCCGGTGATGTACGGCTGCTTCCAGTTCGTGGGCAGGGCGTGGATGCCGGTGCCGAACGTCAGGAGGGTCCCATCGTTCTGGCCCTCGGTGTTGACCACCTGCGTGGTACCGGTGAACTGGGAGAGGGGGCCGGAGGGGTATCTGCCGGCGGCGAGGGAAACAGACGAGTCGTTGGACCAGTCGCGGACGTCAGTCCAGTGGAAGAGGTCCTTGGACACGGCGTGGCCCCAGGAGACGTTGCCCCAGTTGACGTGGTTGGGATGGAACTGGTAGTGCAGGTGGTACGTCTCGGTGGCCGGGTCGTAGACGGCGCCGCAGGGGTCGTTCATCCAGCTGTGAGGCCCGAGGAAGTGCGAGCGCGGCCTCCAGCGCGTGAAGAGGGTGTTGTTGCCCGCCGTCGCGAGGTACTCGGGCGTGATGGTCGTCGGCACAGTCGCCGCCGCGGGGACCGCAATGGCCCCGAGCGACGCGATGGCCGTGAAGACGGCGCTACCCTTGAGAATTGCCATGCTGTGCTGTAGAGACTGGTAAATCCGCCGCTTGACGTCCCAGACATTCTGGACGGTGAACCGTGAGCGGTTCATCTTATATACCAACGAACCAGGCGGCGCGCATCAGACGATCCGACCCCATCCATTTCCCATTGCACCCGGGGAAGAGGCTGTCAGGCAGGCCGTCGATACGACGTCAGCCAGGGCCGGAGCCAAGATTGAGTCTCCGCCGTCAGACGCAAGGATACGGAGTCATGATCCCGGGCTACTGCGGCTCGGCGAAGGTGGTCATGACGAATTGACGATGGCTAGTCGAAGATTGCCTACTATGGGCACACGAGCCAAGGGAAAGGTCGTCCCTTGGACTGAAGTTGCGGGCCGAAAGGAACTGCACCACGCGGTCGGGAAGTCGCTGGTATGGGGATGGGAATCGCGGGGCGGCCAAGCCGGACTGGAGACGCGCTACCCCGGCGGCGGTGGGTAGTGGCACTGTTGGTGGTGTTGAAGGAGGGAGAAATTGCGGGAGATGCGGAGTCGCGGGGGTCGGTCGGGACATAGTTCGCTGAAACTCCTCGTGCGGATGGACTGGGGGAGAAGAAAAAAAACAAACAGGCTGGCCTGGGCGTTTGTTTCTTGGCCTCATATCGCGCTCTCCCATGCATGATAAGTCAACCTAGCACGAAGCATAGCTGCACGTCTTTCGTTCCCCGAAAGTCTCTGTTCAGCCAGGGCTCATCGTCCGACTGGCCAGCCACTGCTGCGATGCAAGTAGAAGCAGACCGGTAACCCAAAAGGCGCGTAGCCGAACCGCCAACTCCAACGTGGGCGCATGACTTCGTGGGGATTTGCAATTTCCAGCGGTGCTTTGCTCGCTGTTACCACACATGGGGGGGACGCAAGGTTAAACGGCCGAAGAATCGCCAGACCAGCCCCGCCGCTAGATGGATCTCGTTGGATCTGGCGCGAATTTTGGGGGCTGTCACGCGCCATGCCATTCCGACCTTGGTACATGTGCCAGCACCCTGTTCTTAACTGCGTCTTGTTTGCGTCGTTCGTACCAGTCAATCGGGTGGTTTCTGGCCCAAGCTCGCGCTGTCGTTCGGACGACTTCCACTGGGGCAATAGAGTTCTGCGGAGGCATTAAAATGAGTTTGCGGAGGCAGTGTGGGGGAATAGTGGGATGCAGAGTCAGGTTTTGTTGGTCATGAGCGCACGCAAGAATGTTTCCAGAACGAATGCTAGTGAGCTGATGGCCCATCGCGAGCTGTCAAATTCTCGCTATATTTACTCATCAGTTCCGCCGGCCAGCCTAAGCAGTCTTGTCGCTAATGCGAAGCGGACGGGATGGTTCTGGAGTCGGTCAGTCGGCATTCGACAATGATGAGGAATCACGCGCGGGACAGGGAGAGGGGGCGAAAACCCCCGGGTTTGCCGACGGAAGAACGCATCTCCGCAATCTTCTGATTTCTTCTTCTTCTCTTGTTAAGGGCGGAACTGTCAGTAAGTGAAAAGTGTTTTTTGCCCGCAGAGTGTGTGCAAACCCAAAAGGTATAATCTACGAGCTATCGGTCATTTCCGCGAGTTGGAAGCGGAATCCCGGTTTTCGATCGGTCGAGTGGGGCCGATGCCACGCAATTTTGCGCCGCCCGCATCACCGGGGCCGAGCGCCGATTCTTCCGCTTGACTATCCGGAAGCTTCCACCAAATCGACATATTCAGCTCCGCTACGTTTCCGCACATTTGACCGCGAGTACATGAGGTCCATCAAATTAAGTCGTCGCCCCGGGCCAAACATGTCTTTCTTAGAACTTGATCCCAGACAGGTCGGCCCGAGCCAACAGAATTCCCGGGAAACTAGCAAAACTGGCGAAGTCGCCAACTCCGAATGAACATGTCTGTCATAATCAAATCTTATGTAAGGCGATTGCATCTTCGACATCTCAAAATCATCATTCGCCAAACTAAGTAGAAGCAAACCACCGGAAGAACTCTGTGACAAATCAACAAACACTCGTAAAAAACACCCTGCATGGACATCGGACCGCAACCCACGGAGTCCATGGAGTGGAGCGATCTTATCATTACGGACTCGGACAAAAATTTAGAGCCTCATCTTCGTGAGTTGCACTCAATGGAACTCGGCTATGCCAGTTGAAGATCATGACGGAGGAATGCCACATTACCCCGCTTGCTCGTGCCAGCGGATCTCTTATCACATGCGGCGACACGTGGCTAGCATGGGACGTCCCGCCATCTCTTGGGCAAGTCCGACCTCCAAAATACGCTCAATATCTATCGTAACGACCCAGAAAGAGCCTCAAGATAATCAGGAAATCTTGGCTAGGCCATGGCTTCCGCCGAATCCGAAAATGTCATGTTAAGGACCCTCGCCGAGGGGGTACCCGACGCAGCACAAGACCCGGCTTCAAGTGCAGTCTCCCAGTTTCCCAACAGCCCAAATGGAGGCAGAGCCTGGCTCAAAGTGGGTGGCTCTTGGCTCATTTTCATGAACACTTACGGTATCGCGGCGACGTACGGTGCCTACCAGGCGTACTATCAAACCGATAAACTCGCCTCGAGCTCGCCTTCGGCGATATCATGGATCGGCACTACTCAAGTCTTTCTCCTGGGGTTCACCGGTATTCTCGCAGGTCCTCTGTACGACAATGGATACATAAGAAGTCTGCTCGCCGTCGGCGGCTTCCTCGTCGTGTTTGGCTTCTTCATGCTCAGCATTGCAGCTGAGTATTTTCACATTGTTCTCTCGCAGGGTATTTGCATCGGTATCGGCAAGTAGTGAAGCATCCGCGGTATCTGATATTCATGCAGCTAACGCAGTGTTAGGAAGCGGTTTACTTTACGTACCTGGCGTCTCGATCGTTTCCAATGCCTTCACCACCAAGCGCCCCATCGCCACTGGCATCGCAGCAACCGGATCAGCCGTAGGCGGGGTCCTATTCCCCATCCTATTCCGAAATCTCGAGCCGCGCATGGGATTTCCCTGGGTCAATCGTATTTTCGGCATCTTGGTCCTTGTCACCTCCCTCTTCGCCCTCATCCTCCTCCGCCCAGATCCCATCCAAAGTTCTCCCCGCAGGCGCGGTGGCGAGCTACTAGACTCCTCAGCACTAAAAGACATACCCTACCTCTTCTTCTGCCTGGGCCTCTTCTTCGTCGAGCTCGGCTACTGGATCCCGCCCTTCATCGTCGCCCCCTACGCCCAGCTCTCTCTCGGCACAAGCGCCGACTTCGCCTTCTACCTCTTAGCATACATGAACGCCGGCTCGCTAGCCGGACGCATCCTGCCCGCGTGGATCGCGCAAGTCCGCACCATCGGGCCCGTGTGGGTTCTGATCATCGGCTGCCTGAGTCTCGGGGCGCTCATCCTGGGGTGGATTGGCATCCGCGATGTGACGGGCATAACCGTCTGGGGCGTCTCGGTCGGGTTCATGTCCGGGATCGCTGTCGCCTTGCCGAATGCTATTGTGCCGAGGCTCGCGCCGTATGCGAATGTCGTCGGGGCTAGGACGGGGATGATGTGGTGTTTTGTTGCGTTCGCGGCGTTGATTGGGGCACCGATTGCGGGTGTTCTTGTCGATACTGCGACCAATGATTATAGTCGCGGTCAGCTCTTTAGCGGGTTGAGTATTTGCTTGGGAGCTGCGCTGCTCTGTGTGCCAGCTGTCCATGTTGCTAGAAGAAAGGAGGAATAGGAGTTCAGGCAGTTTGGCATCACCTGGAAGATTAGGTGCTTTGGCTGTCACTTGATGAAACTCGACTCTTTCGCTTCCGGCGACAGTATGCTTTTAACCGGAGCCTCGGATTTCCATTACTACGTAGTAAGAATTCTGTTCAGTGGACTGCGAGGAATAAACATCACTAGACTTGGCGATACGCGTGTTTTACTTTGGGAGTTGATTTTGTTTACATGTATGATGTTCCGTTTCCTTTTCGTACGTACAATACGACCCCTAAATGTTGGTTACCCTCTATACTAGTAAAGTGCTCCGCTAGAATCGACGCTCTCTATAGAATTACTTAGTACAGATTCTCTATTCGCCGTCAGACCTTAACCAGTTATATGCACTTACTAGGGCAAAGTACCACGCTTATACTCTTTCAGGGGGTATATTGTAATCAGCTCCGCGTGAACGTCCTTGATGGATCAAAGGACGTGCCGGCGGCTAAACAAAACCAACAACGCTACCACGTGCTCTTGCTGTACCTGCATCGTGAACAATCGTTGGCATTAGGTTCGGAACTTCTCCGCGACGGTATTAAGGCAAGTGGGGGTGGAGACCTGGACACCGGGGATGCGTTTCAAGGTGAGCAGGGTTGTTGACAAACCAACCTCAAATCAGACAACATGGCAAGCAATCTGTGTTTTCTCTCTTTCAATGAAGTGAAGATATTCATACAATTTTTATACTTTCATGTCGTGATAGGTGTAGATATTGTCATTACCTGAGGTCTTGACATGTGTTAGAAGAAACACGTTATTTCAAACTAGTTGGGAACAATCATATAAAAACTGAGCTGATCATGTTCAACCGCCCCAAGAATGTTTGAGCGTGCCTTAATTCTGGGTGAACGCTTTACCTTGAACTCCTCACCGCTCGACCGAGATTTTCTCGCTCATGACCCCAGCCACCGAGCCAGGAACGGGATCGAATTGTCCAATCCTGACGGCACTCAGCTCCAACAACCCCACCATCGCCAGGCCCTTCTCCAATTGCCACGCCGTTTCCTCACCAGCTTCCCTGCCCCTCGGGTCAGGTCGGCCCCATTGGTGCAACTCTGCCTTGGAAATTCGTCGGCGTCGGGTTAATGAGGGCGACGTGCGCGTCCATACAAACCCCTGCCATCTCCAAAACCAGAGTGCCAGACTCGTGAGGCAGGCTCGCCATTCCCCAGATTTCCCCCGCACCCATGGACCGAGTGTGGGACGGGGGGGAAGGGTGATCTTCTGCGGGGATAAGTTGCGGAAATCGAGGATGAACCTCGTCTTCCTCGGAACCTTCTCCTGCTTTTGCTCACTTTTTTGTTTCTTTCCTGCAATGCGCGCGTGATTGTATGCAGCTGGCCAAGGTCTTCAAAGCTTAAGACAGACTCGCATACACCTTTGAAGCTTGTCGCAACGTTTCAACCAACCCAGCCAGCCTCTTAGGGCTCACCAATAGTAACGCAGGATGGGCGGCTTTCGCGCGGTCGAGGATCGGCCCACGCCGAAAGAGGTATACAATTGGCGCCTCTACATCGAGTCTGCGATTATTGCGACAGGATCCCTGCTGTATGTTCCTAAGCTTTTTGGTCCAGGTTACTCGCAGAGAAGACGGAAGATAATGGCCCCTAACTAATGCTTTCTGCCTAGGTTTGGATACGACTCGGCATTCATCGGAACAACGATCGCGCGAGCAAGTTTCGTGCGAGACTTCGGCATCACTTCGGCTACGTCGAAAGAGATATCGTCAAACATCACTTCGGCCTTCCAGGCCGGCGCTCTCGGCGGCGCGCTCATGTGTTTCTTCAGTATGAAGTCGTGGCTCTCTCGTCATAATGAAGCTGTACTAATTTTCCAAGTCACCGAGTATGTCGGCCGTAAATGGGCCCTCATTATAAGCAATCTGGTCTTCCTTGCAGGCGCAATTCCCATGGTCGCTGCCACGAACGATTTAGCATCAATGTATGCCGGCCGAGCTTTGACCGGCTGGGGCTGTGGTGTGATCACTGCGACTGTGCCGTCCTATATCGCCGAACTGTCGATTCCCTCAATTCGTGGTATCCTCACCGGCCTATTTGAAGTCACATACCAGACCGGGTCTCTCATTGGTTTCTGGATCAACTACGGTATTAACCAAAACATGAACCCGAACAGCTCCGCTTCCTGGCGCCTGCCCATGGCTATCCAGCTCATCCCTGCAGGTGGCTTGCTCATCGGAGGCTTCTTCCTGCACGAGTCGCCGCTGTGGCTTTACAGAAAGGGACGGGAGGAAGAGGGAGCAAAGGTCCTCGTTGCGCTCCGACATCTTCCGGAAGACCATCAGTACATGCGAGAAGAGGTGGAAATGATCCGCGCTAGACTTGCTGAGGAAGCGGCCGTCGCGAAGGCTTATGGTAACGGCTTCTGGGCATACATCCGCGGCTCTCTGTCTGAGTTGTCGCGAAAGGGCATGTGGAACCGCCTTCTGCTTGTGTTTGCTGCCTTCACTTTGCAGAACATGTCTGGTGCCGCAGGTAAGTTTGAAGCATTCCTGGCCACAGATATTCTCTACATCTGTCGCGTTTCATGCCGAAATCGACAGTCTCTAACAAACTGTCAGCTATCAACTACTACTCTCCAACACTCTTCGGCTCTATTGGTATCTCCGATGTGGCTTTGTACACGGGAATCTATGGCCTAGTCAAGGCCGTTGCCTCTATCATCTTTTACGGAGCTCTCATCGACATTTGGGGTCGCCGTCGACCAACGATCATTTCTTCACTAGCGTGTTCACTTTGCCTGTGGTTTGTTGGTGCTTATGTAAAGGTAAGCTTCTTCTGGAAGATCACGAAATCCTGTTTTAGGCTCTAACAGCTTCAGGTCGGAAACCCGGCCCCAATCATTGCTGCAGGTGGTGAACTCTCCTCCTCCACTAAATCAGGCGGTCAAGCTGCTACTGCAGCTATTATGATTTATTCCGTCTTGTGAGTTTATTTCGTCTCTAAGTCGCAACTTCAGCCCTTAAATTGCATAAACAATTAACATTAAGCTAACACGTGCTCCCCTAGTTGGTCTTTCGGTCTCAACGGTATTCCGTAAGTCGCGACTAAATGCAATTGCGTGACGGCAATACTAACTCCTCTTAGTTGGATCGTTTCGGCTGAGATCTTCCCCGGCGCTCTTCGAAATCTTACGGGAACCTTCGCGGCCTTCACGCAGTGGCTCATTCAATTCATCATCACGAAAGCGTTGCCGTACATCTTCAGCAGTCTCGATTATGGCGTATGGTTCTTCTTTGCCTGCTGGATGCTGACAGCCACCATCTGGGCATTCTTCTTTCTTCCTGAGACTAAGGGTGTCACAATTGACCAGATGGATACACTATTGTATGTTCTCATCTGCTTCCTCCACAGACTGTGTGCATCTCGGTGCAACTAGCTAACTCTTCAACTTAGTGGATATGAAGGTGATCGTCAAGTTCACAGCCAACAGGCGAAGGCGGATGATGGGAAGAGTCTAGACCAAAACATTCGTGAGGTTGACCGTGTCGACGAGGCGTAAGGTGCCTCAAATTAGCATTTAGAATCTCTACACACCCTTAAGGCCATATCCGGAACTTATCTAAATGCCGCCGGCATATAGTTGGGATGGCCCGGTACAAGTGGGATTCAGCTTGCCGTATTTCCGACCACGCGTCACGCCGAAAGGGGGATGGTGCTCTGCCGCCTGCACGTACTATGCAGCAAGCCTCAAATTATAATTCTGCCCGCATCGTCGCTTTGAGCGCCTTGAGAATGTTGCGCATGAGACAGGCGCGGGAAGTTGCAGTCCCGTTGTCCTGAGACCCAACGCTCGTTAATAAGCTCCGACTAGCGCCGGGGTGGCCCTCAACCCAGAACGCGCGCGCGCTTGAAACGGGGGGCAAGTGATGAGACGGTACGCCTTACTTACGGCTAGACCTGCTTTTGTGCTGGTTGACGCGCAATGAACAGGCCAGATCGGATTGACGAGTAAGGGCGTTTTAGTCATGGCTTGTAATGAGAGAATAATGCGAAGGAAAGTGATTGACTCGTTAACGGAGCCGAGCGCTCGGAGAGGGATCGACGGTGCAGTGAACGGCACATCAGTGGCAGCTCTTGGCGACGGACCTTTCTTGGCGGTGTTGTTTGGACGGACGGAGATCATGTGGTAACATTGTCGTGAGCACAATCTTCAGACGATGATCGGTAGATCACCTAGGACACACCCCGGTCAAAGACACCAAGGACTCAACGTCGGACTCTAATCCCCTTGCCTAATTACTCCTTCCTGCATTGCAGCGTCATAAGAAGTTAGCGGGCGATAAGCTTAATCCTCCAACATGGCTAAAACAACGATGAAAAAGAAGCTTAGGGCTTTCGGCACTAGTCAGGAGTTTATGTCGCGAGAATTATGTCAAGTCCCGATAGCTTAAACTTTCTTTTACTCTCCACCTTGCCGCGGGGAAGGCGGCAACGCGGAGAAAAGGTGGAGGCCGGCCGCACGCCTCGCAGGGCGGCGGGAGCCGCGAGTAGCGTGTTTACAGTCTGCCAGACACCGGATGAGCATCCGCTACTCACTTTGTCCTGGTACGGATGTGGAGCCTCGTTTTCGGGGGCCCATGTGGAGGGTGCCCTGCCTATTCGTTTGGAGAAGCCCGACGCAGGCCTCATGTTACGAATGCGGTCTGACGGACCACGCAAGAGGCATCTTTTGCCCTGATATGATCGCCCTGATCTGCAGAGTTCGTCCCAGTCGACCGGCGACTTTGTGGCGCCACGGCCTCGGTAACCGGAATGAAGTGATTCTGCCCCCGTGACCTCCTTCTCTATGAGCAGATTCTGACTCTCACAACATGCCGCAGATCATCGTGATTACTTGATGCGGTGCAAACCTCGGGTCGTGCGAGGCGGCCGGATTTCAGATTGCTTTCCACTAGGTCATTGGGATGAAGCGTGACATCTTCAGTTTACTTCCCGCGTCGCAGAGAGCTATCACTAACTTGGCCCTAGTGTGGCTTCCATCTTGAATCCAGCCAAGTTTGTTTCCTCCTGCCTTGCTGCACCCTATGAACGGACAGGTTCGCGTCAAACAGCGCAATCGCGGCCGAGCGAGAGAGCCACGTATCTTGGCATCTAAAGTGGAATAATGTCCCGAAAGCTTAGAAAGGGAAACGGGCCTTGGCATCTAGGTTCAGCCCAAAACACATGTGCGGCTAAACTTTCTTCGTCTCGACTCCACCCAAAAGCTTGTCGCTTGTCAATACTTCCTGACTTCGGACGAGAGAGCGGGCGCAATCGCCGTGTGGGTTGCGACACTCCGGGAGCTTCAATCACGGAAGAGCGAAACGATCTCGAAAGCATCGCGGCTGAAGGACTCGGAGCCATCCTGCGGTGGATGATGGCCAGATGGCTCGATGGCCCTCGGACAACGGCGCATGTGCTCCTCCATTAGAGATGATGACTCGCAAATGGTGATCTCGGGACAGTCAACGGATTCTCTATATATATGAACCGGAAATCGCCCATCTCCTCGGGCTTGATTATTATCCACATCAGACTTTCACGTCTTTCACGTCTTGCATCCATTGGCTGGTCCCTCATCAACTAATCCTATTGGTCTATTATTAATACCATTCGGTTCTTCTTAAAAAACCTTTCAAAATGCGTTTCACTCAGCTTATCCTCTCCATCTTCCTCTTCTTCTCCTTCGTCGCTGCCCTGCCAGTACCGGCACAGGCAGACGGAGAAGCTCTCGAGGCACTTGAGGCGCGGGCCAATAACGGTGGCAAGAAGGGTGGTGGCGGCAACAAGGGTAGCTCCAAGTCAACTTCCAAGGAGGTCAAGGGCATCGACAAGAACATCAACATCCAGAAGAACGAGTCCAAGGATGTGAAGAAGGTTCAGAAGGCCGAGGGAACCAAGAACTTCCCCAAGGAGAAGGCCAACCTTCAAAAGGATATCAAGGCTGGACAGAATCAACGCGCAAAGAACCAGAAGAACGCCGACCCCAAGAATAAGCAACTGAATGATGGCCTGAAGAAGGTAAGATACCTCGGGAATGTAAACGATGCGATTTCGGTACTAATCCTGGGAACTTTAGGTTCAAGGTGCCCAAGCCAAGGAGTCTAAGCAGGCCAAGGGCCTGACCGGCAACCCTAAGAAGGACAATGCCACCCTCAACAAGCTTGGTGGCGAGTTCAAGGATGGCCGCAAGCAGAATGAGAAGAACAAGCAAGCTGTAAGTCTCTACAAATGCCATGTACCAGAATTTGAAACTAATGCAACTGCAGGCCAAGAAGGGCGGCAAATAGATGCAATGCTAAATAGACGTGAATAGCTCTGTGGGAATCTATGGAATAGTTTCGTGCGGGACTACTTATGCCGGGATGGCGATGGCGGAGTTCAAAAGATGTAATTTGAGACAGCCTAGCGTGGAAGAATTCGAGTGAGACAGCGCGGGTGCGCTCGTCCTCCCACAGTGCTGTGAACCTGTTTGTGATGCGATAACTCCTGTGATTTCACCTCTGATGCCTACGTGATATTGCGATACGAGGTAGCGGCACGGCATTTGAGAAGTGAACCAAACTTTGTCAAAGGGCCGATAAGTGATATGTGGCTTAACTATCATTAACTACAAACCCAGATCCCTGACATCTGACCCCGTCACCAACTTCGTTGCTATGGTATCCGTGCAGTCTGACGTCGGTGATCTTGAGTCCTACTCCAAATAAGTATATTCATAAGATCTCATGATGTTATAATCAGGCAGTGGTTAAGAATGGTGTTTTTGAGAATTCGGCTGTGAGACCCCCAGCTTGGCACGCTCCAGTCCCGTTAGTTCTCAATCACAGAGCACCAACATGTCGAACCATTTATTAGGCTGCCAAACCCCCCAGTCAATACAACAAGCCCCACGGATTACATCATTCCAATAAATGCGGTCAGCTGACCCAAGCGAAAAGAGATGATCGAGCTGCTGGGAACTATTTCCTCGACCGACAACTCCGTTCACAAACCGCGACATGTCATCGCCCCGGCCGCACCCACATGCATCTTTCCAGCTCCCTGACCATATTAGACGCCATGTAAACCCATTCTACGGCCGCAGATCTAATGGGTGTGAGACTTGCAGCTTCAAGCCAGAGAGCGCCTCAGACCTGCATCATGAACATGGCCTAAGGACCTGGACTGATGCTTCCCTATACTGCAACTTCTGTCATCTCATCGTCGCTCTGCATGATGACCTCAAGAAAAAGCACGCGATCGACTTTGCAGACCTTGACAAAGGCAAAATTGCTGTGTACAGGCGCAACGCTCGCGACGGTCGCAAACAATTCCTCCTGGGCCCCAATATGCCGGACATGAACACGCCTCCGGCTGAACGGGAGACAATTATCTTTTACAACTTTCCCGGTATGTTGCAATTCTTTATGAAGGTTTTGCTGCCAGTGAACTCGGCATAAATGCACTTTATACTCATTATTAACCTAGATTCTCGGTTTCCGTGGGAGGGCATCCCTTATGACCGTGACATGTCGGACACTGCTGGCTCAGAAGAATGCCTCCTTCTTTTGAAACATTGGATGGAAAAATGCCAGGCTTCACACACCGATTGCTCACCTTCAGATCACCCTCTGCCGACCAGAGTCCTCGATGTCACCGCCAACCCCCCAAAGCTTGTCGTCACCGCAAAACTGTCGCAAAAAGACGAAAAATACATCGCATTGAGCCACTGCTGGGGGCCATCTCAGCCTCTCAGGACTCTGAAGATGAACATCGGGCTGCACCAGGACGGGATCGATCTCAGCAGCATGCCGCAAACCTTCAAAGATGCCGTCGCGGTGACGCGATATCTGGATATACGATATATCTGGATTGATTCTCTCTGCATCGTGCAAGACGACGTCCGGGACTGGGAGTACGAAGCCGCCAGGATGGCTGACGTGTATGGTTTTGCCTACCTGGTGCTGGGCGCATCATCTGCATCTGACGGTACAAAGGGCTTCCTGGGCCGCCGCCATTACTCCGGGGGCAGCGTGACGGTCCCCTGCTCAGCGAGCCCGCGCAAATTCAGCAAAATCCACTATCGACCGGTGTTGAACCACAGGAAGGCGCTTTTCTCCGCAAACTTTGACGGTCCATTGTCAGAGCGCGGATGGGCATTCCAAGAGAGGGCTCTCGCTAAGCGCTTCGTTTCATTCGGCGAGTTCGAGCTCCAGTGGGCGTGTCGCTCACTTGAAGATTGCGAATGCGACGAGTTCGACCTCAGGAAATCCCAAGTAGGTATAGAAGGGGATAACAGCTGGAGGTTTAGGGGTTCGGTGGGAATACACGCCAAAGGAGACGAAATGTCAACGCAGGATGCCTATTATTTCTATCGTCAATGGAGGAAATCGGTCGTCACACCCTATTCAGGGCGTAAGCTTACCTTCCAAGCAGACAAGCTGGTCGCTTTGTCGGCGATCTCCCGAGTCTTCCAAGAGCGGGTGGACGACGAGTTCCTCGCAGGAATGTGGAGAAAGGAACTAGTTCATGATCTTAGCTGGAACAGATCTCGGGTAGAAGAGTCGAGGGAATGCCTTGGTGTGCCGTCATGGAGTTGGGCTTCCGTCGACGGTGCCGTTTCTTGGTGGAAATCCTCCTTCGTTGAAAGTCTAAGACACACGGAAACGTGCCGAGTCATCGAAGCGGAATGCACTCCGGCCTCTGATATCAATCGGTTTGGGTCTGTGGAAACCGGGCATGTCATCCTGGAAGGTCTTCTGATCAAGGCCACTGCAAAGTATCTCCACATCCCACTGCCGTCGCAGGAGGGCCGGCACTACTTTTTGACTGAATGGCCTGCTGGGAAGTTCTATGCAGATTCGTTTCTAGGGACTGCCGATGTCGAGCTGAATGGCGAGGTTGTCCGCACCGCTGTCCGAGGCACACCTGGCAGTCCGCACTATCGACAAGAAGGGGTTGAACATCCTGTCTGGTGCTTCCTTTTGACCACAGGATATGTCGGACGCATAGAAAACTGCGAAAAGTATGCTTACGTGCTGGTGTTCGGGCGATCGGTTTCCCGACCGCGTGCGTTTGAAAGAGTTGGGCTGATGGTTCTCAAGCTGGGCAAGGAATCATTGCCGAGCTTCCTTTCGCCAGGATTCTTTTCGAATTGGCGGAATGAAAGAGTTACCATCATATAGCATAATTGTAGGGCACATGAATGAAGAAAACATATAATTGAAAGTCTTGTTTATTCTATACTAATGATGGGATACCTCCTTAAAAAGCAACGCTCGCTACATGAAATTGTAAAAGACTATTAGAGTTTATATCTGGACAGCTTATGTCCTCATTGATCTGTATTCATTCCAAGGCCGCACTCATTGAGTGGCGGGGCCCTTTCCCTTGGACTCCTTCGTCTTGGACGAGCCAGAGTTCCATTTCTTGACGCGGACAAGGTAGTAAGACACAACAGCAACGAAGATGTTGAAGAAGATGAAGGCCCACATGATGCCAAAGTTGCGCCAGCGCTCGTCGTAGAAGATGTTGCTGCCGGAGAGGTACTGGTCGGCGTTGCTGAGCGAGCAGTACCTGCACGACTCGGTAGCGTCGGGGTTCTGCAGCTGGCCGGGCGCCATCTTGAGGTAGTCGGCGAGGTACTCGCCGCAGGTCTGGTTGGCGGGCGGGTTGAAGACGGAGGTCTCGTCCGCGGAGCAGGTGACGGGGCGGCCATGCAGCTGGGTGGAGACGATGCCGGCGACCCAGTAGGTGAACGGTGAGACGCGGTACATGAAGATCCAGAAGCCGGGGAGGGCGGTCGGGGACTGCAGGACACCGCAGAAGGTCAAGCTCATGAGGACGAGGAGGGTGACGACGCCGGAGGCGGTGAGGGCATCGGGGAAGGCGGCGATGGTCATGTGCGCGAAGGAGGAGGCGTAGACGAGGAGCTGGATGGCGAAGAGCAGGACGGTGACCTGGCGGACGGAGCTCTGGATGCCGATGACGGGGTAGTAGAAGCAGGCGAAGATGAGGATGCCGGTGACGATCTGGTAGGGGATCTCGACGATGATGTTGGCGAACATGAAGGCCTTCCAGGAGTAGGCCTTGCTGGGGCGCTCGCGGACCTCGTAGAGAGAGCGCTGGGTGACGAAGTGCGGCTGGATCTGCTGGACGATGGTGGAGAAGATGGTGATAATCATGAAGACGGCGAAGACGACGTTCTGCATGCCGGCCATGGTGCCGTTGGCCTTGTAGAAGGAGAAGCCGACGAAGAGACCGGCGGCGATGCCGAGGACGAATTTGGCGAAGACGTAGTTGGGCATGCGCCAGTATTGCTGGAAGACGCGGACGGTGACCTCGGTGAGCTGGGTGGTGAAGGGCATGGCGAACTCGGAGTGGGCGCCGGCCTCCTCGGTGCCGGCGACCTGCTCGTTGGCCTTCTCGAGGTGGATGCGCTCGAGCTCGGCAGAGACACCAGTGCGCTCTTCGCTGGACTTCCAGACGCTGTGCCAATCCTCTCCGCGCGAGTTGGTGCCGTTGTTGACAATCTCAAGCATGTACTCGGCAGGGTTCTCATCGTCGTCGCACTTGCGAGCACCGTGGGACTCGAAGTAGTTCAGAAGAGTTCGCGAGTTGTCGCCGATATCGCCAAAGTACACAGTCTTGCCGCCACGGGCAAGGAAGAGGAGACGGTCGAATTGCTGGAAGAGGATAGCGCTGGGCTGGTGGACGGTGCAGAGGACGGCTTGGCCGGCGTCGGCAAGCTTGCGGAGGAAGGCGCAGATGGCCCAGGAGCTCTGGGAGTCGAGACCACTGGTAGGCTCATCGAGGAACAGAAGAAGCTTGGGCTTGGCTGCGAGTTCGACGCCGATGGTGAGGAGCTTGCGCTGCTCGACGTTGAGGCCTTCACCGGGGACACCGACGACGGCGTCGGCGAAGTCGCGCATGTTGAGCATGTCGATGACCTCCTCGACGAAGGCGTACTTCTCCTCCTTGCTGACGGTCTTGGGCTGGCGGAGCATGGCGCTGAAGCGCAGACTCTCGCGAACGGTTGCGGTAGCCAAGTGAAGATCTGGGACATATTAGCAATCATGCGTGAGTGAGAGTGAGGAAGATGCTGCTTACCCTGCTGCTGAACGTAGCCAGTCTTGCGCTGGAAGCTGGCGTCGAGAGGCTTGCCGTTGACGAACATGTCACCAGTGATGACACCCATAGTAGTGCGCTGAGCGAGGACATCGAGAAGAGTAGTCTTGCCGGCACCACTGACACCCATGAGAGCGGTGAGAGTTCCGGGCTTGACCCAGCCGTCGACGTGGTCAAGCAACCGACGGGGCTCTCCCTTGATCTCAATGTCGTAGACGACGTCCCTCCAGGTGAAGATGTCCTTCTGGGGCGGGATGGAGCTGACGTTGGCATCGGGCTCGCTGTTCTTGCTCTTGACTGGGACGGCCATCTCCTCGTTGGAAACGCTGCGGTTGACGCCATCCTGGAGGTAGGCGGGAACGTGGCCGCGCTGGAAGACGAGGACCTCGGCGGAGCTGCTGGTGGCGGAGTTGAGCTCGGTGGCGACGAAGTAGATGATCATGAAGAAGAACAGGAAGGCAAGCAGGATGCCGAAGTTCCTCCAGACGTGGGAGTAGTAGTACTGGTAGTTGGTGTTGATGAACGCGTCGCCACTAACAGTGCGCTGGCCAGCGATGGCGCCGACGGCAGAGCAGATCCAGGAGTCGCCGTTGAGGGGGGTGTACGAGGGGATAATCTCCGAGCAGGTGAACTCGCGACCGTGGAACTCGTTGGCGATGAGGATCTCGAAGGCGTAGAAGATGGGGTTGATCCATCGGATCCAGCCAAACCAGTCGACCATCTGGGGAACGCGAACGACGAAGCCAGTGTAGATGACAAGAGCCAGGACCAGGACACCAGCAAGCATCATGGCCTGCGACACGGTCTTGGTAATGGCGGCCATTGTTCTGAAGACGGCGCTCATGACGAAGGTGGAGATGTAGGTGATCAAGAAGTACAGGAAGAACTGGCCAGGCTCGCGTCGCAGTCCGGCGAGGAAGTAGAGCACGAGGTTGAAGGTTGTAGCCGTGATGAACTTAATCGGGATGTCTGCGGTAATTCCGGCGATGGCTTCAGCGGCGGGATGGTAGAAGGCATAGGAGGCGTGCTTTTCGACGATTGGACGTTGATCGTAGAGACTGTTGATCTCGGAGATGGCAGTGAGAGCGTTCATGAGGATAGCCTGGAAGAGAACAGAGCCTTTGGCGTAGAAACCGGAAGTAGAGTCAGGAGTACCGTAGAAGACCGAACCGATGATGAGAGCCATCACAAGGTTGATGACTGCTGACGTTGCTGTTGCTGACATGTCGTTCCATATCCTCTGGTAGGCGCGCTTAGTGGTCAGGCCAACCTGCATCGTCATGGAGATGGTGTAGGGAGACTTGGGGCGGACGTGCTTCGCCTGCCTCTCGTTCTTCATCTGCCGCATCTCGGTGAGAGCCTGGCTGTTGGAGTCCATGGGGTAGGCCTCCTGGTGCAGCTCAATCTCCTGGCGGAGAGCGGCGTACTCAGGGGACTGACGCCAGTACATCTCAAAGTCCTCAGGCGTGCGAGGGACCTGATTCTCCATGCCTGGGCGGGCACGGCGCTCCTGGGGGTTGGTGACGGAAGTGAGGAAGTCACCGGTGGTCTGGCGCTGAGGGCACTCCCATCCCATGCGCTCGAAGTACGCCTTGGCGGCGCTGGCAGGGCCGAAGTAGATCTGGCGACCCTCGTAGAGGACGACGGCCTTGTCGAAGAGGTCGTAGATGGCCTGGGAGGCCTGGTAGATGGCGACGGCGTTGGCGCTGCCGGTGAAGTCGGAGGCGAGGCGCAGAGCCTGGACGAACTTGAGGGCGGTCGCGGAGTCCAGGCCGCGGGTGCTGTTGTCCCACGCGCACATGGGGGATCCGGCGAGCATCATCTCGGCGATACTGACGCGCTTGCGCTCACCGCCAGAGACGCCGCGGACGAAGTCGTTGCCGACCTTGGTGTTGTAGGTGTGGCTGAGACCGCAGACGGCCATGACGATCTGGGCGGCCTTCTTGGACATCTCATCGCGGGTCATGCCCTGGAGTCTTTTGGAGGGTGTGCGGACGGCGGCGGCGAACTCGAGGGTCTGGCCGACAGTGAGATGGGGGAAGTGCTTGTCAACCTGTGAAAGACGCGTTAGCTAGATGTCAGAAAGGAGACAGTGAATGAAGTTGCGAACCTCTTGGTTGTAGACAGTTTCGCCCTTGAACTCCTTGACCATCCTCTTCTGAGGAATACCGTTGTAGTGGATGACAGAGTCGTGTCCCAAGCTCAAACCGTGAAGCTCACCGGTCATGGTCTTGAGCAGGGTACTGCATCCGGATCCGGGACGGCCCAGAACGATCAGAAGCTCGCCGCTGTTGAGGAGACCATCAAAGTTGTGGAGGATCCTCTTCGGCTCCTTCTTGCCGAAGCTCAGGTGCTCTCCGATCCTCAGGGGCGCCGCGAGGAAAGAGCCCACGGTCTGCTGGAGCTGCAGGGCGGCTCCCGTTCCGGAGACGTTGAGATCCTTGTAGGCGACACCGGCCTTCTTGATGCTGATGCCCTCGTTGGACATCTGCTGCATGATCCTCTGCAGCCATTTTGAGAGGTCGAAGGACTTGCTAGTGGGGTCGAGGGAGGGATCGTTGGTTGCGATGTTGGAGAGTTGCGGCTCGCCGAAGCTGACGCCGCTCTGGCGCCGTGACAGGGTGGTTGCGATTCTCTGAAGCTCTCTCCTGTCCTCCTCCTCAATCATCATGGTGTCGCGGTGGGTATCTCTCGTAGGGCTGGACAGGGTGGCGTTGTCGTCTGATGAGTCGCCATTGTTCTTGCCGGTGTTGATGGGGGCGAAGCCGGCCTCCCATTGTTCTGATGAGGCTCTGCCGTTCATTGTGATCGAGGAACCTGTTGAGTCTCGTGTGTCGGTTCGTTGTTGTGCCATGGTTTGGGGTGCGTTGCCAATGGCTAAGCTCAAGTGAGCTTGGTATTATTAAGTAGTATTTGATCTTTGAACAGTGTGATTGGTGATCTGTGTGTTTGATGTCGATGTATCGTGTAAGTTGAAACGTTCACAGACGGTTACACTTGATAGTTGTTGATGAGATCTGGGGAAGTAACAAGAACGATAGCATGAATGGGATGACTGTATTATTATATCAAAGAAGGCAGACGCGAGAGAAGTGTGCGTTTGCGGACATGAACCAACACCGGGGCCACCGAATAAGGCGCCGCAAGCCCGCCAAGCCCAGCCCATCTTTCCCCCAGCGCTGAAGTTTGTTGCTGGTACGCGGCCGAGTCAACAATCGACTCAAGCTGTGTTGTGTGTGTGCGGAGTTCGCAGAGCACCCGCCCGACCGCCGGCCCCGGTGAAGTGGCAATGAGGTCATGCCCCTGTAGTTCCCGCCCGACGACCCTTCTCACCACCCCGAAACTGTTCCATTTGCGGGAAGGGCTGGATATGTCAGCCCGTCTGATGTGTGTGTGTGCATCTGTATGCGTGGGTGGTCCCGTCTTCTCCTGTGGCACGGTCTGTAGGCTGGCCGCTCCCGCGTTCCCAGCACCATGGATTACGGTCCGGGCGGGGTGTTGAAGGCACAGCTCGAGTCCGCAACCCGTCGTCGGGGAGCTCCAAGGCCCCGAGATGTGCTTACCGTAAGCCACGCAGGAGCCGCGCCGCGGCCCAAGAGACGAGTCAGGGTCGTTGGCTAGGCCTGTTGCGGCGGTGCGATCTGCTGGAATTCGGCCGAGGTGTCCTGAACTGTGTTAACCATGTTCCGATTGCATCATGGTGGCCCCCCATTAGGCATTAGCCCACGGCACTCGTAAATATGACTGGTGCAGTGGATTGTTCCCCTTTTCTCTCTTTGGTCCGTAAGTCCGTATATCTCTCTGCCCTGCACTGCTCGTAAATCTTGAGTTGCAGTGATTTCCACTTTCCGCTGGCGGACCCTCTTTCGGGAGATTCGCGTTCTCGGCAGGGCTGCTGCTGTCGCTGCGGCTGTCAAATACGCACCGATGTTATGAGGCTTACCAACAATTGAATCTCCCCGACTGCGGATTTGACTAGTTTTTTTTGCAGTGGATCCGTCGGACTTTGGGGGAGATAGGGGTTGCGATATGTAAACAAGCCAGATCACTTTGCTTACCATGTACGAATACAATTTCCCACTGAAAGGGCTCCTCTCTTTCCCCCCTTTTCGCAGACTGGATTTAGTCAGTAAAGTCGGAGTTCAACATGTCGGGCTCCGGGATCACTATCAAGAGTCCGATCTCTCACAATGACGCCAGTCCGCAGGTTTAGCACGATGCATAATGTAGAACGGCCAGATCCATATTTACGAGACTACACTTAGCTAGCGGAAACAACTCTTCAGTATCACTGCGTGTTTCCACGTGCAGTTCATGAGACGGTTCATAATTCTAGATCTGTTCCCCCCCTTATCTCCAGCCCCATCCCGTCTGTGTCCCTTTCCACACCTTCGGGCTCTCGAAGGCATGCGACCGGCTGGTGGAAACTTAGGCCGCTGAGTCAGTCCGTCCACCTTCGACCGCTTTCGCCGCACACAACACGCGGATCCTCCCCGCACCGACATGCCGAACTCTGAGAAAGATCTGCTGGGTTGGCCCCGGCCCGACTCTCAAGCTTTCTTAGGACGTGATTCCAGAACAGCCCGTTGACGTGTTTTGCTCTCAGAATTTTGGTAAGCATTCACACCGTCGCCTTGGCAAGCATCAACTCCGCACACCGAGTAGAGTAGAGTTTGCACTGCGTCACTGAAACTTTGGCTATTTCGTCCGGATTTCGCACTGAACGGCCCCCATCCCCTGAATTGGGCGATGGCGAGAGAGAATAGAGGTGTCCCTCGACCCATTGCTCCGGGTTCCCGTCCGCAACCCTCTCACTCCTTCTTGACACCCACTTTACCGATCTTTCTGAGTCCCCAAACGGTCACAAGCAGGGTTGCGCCGTACAGCGCGAAGCAGTACCAGAACGATGCCCGATAGCCCTCCAGCAGCGCCGTTGGGCTCTCCTTGTCCGCCACGCCTGACTTGGCCGTCACGGCACTCGCAATCGCGCCCGACGACGCCAACCCCACGCTTTTGCCGATCTGGGCGATGGTGTTGTATACACCGCCCGCAACACCCTGCGTCCTCGACGGGAACAGCGAGGTGATCAGCAGGTTCGAGATAGTGAAGAGCGTATCCGCGCCGATGGCGTTCATGAACATGGCCCAGAAGATGCAGTACCAGTAGTTCCACGCCGGGTCCGCGACGGCCATCAGGATCGGGGACAGCGCCGCGAGGGCCACGGCGATGAGGATCGCGAGGTCGGCCCGGACGCGGTGCACGACAAGCCCGGCGACGACGTTGGCGAGCACGCCGCCCACCGGGGCCGGGAGGAAGCGGACGGAAGTGTCGATCGCCGAGAGCCGCTGCACGTACTGCAGGTAGAAGGAGCTCAGCTGCTCGGTCGCGTTGAAGGCGCCCCAGACCATGAAGACGCTGACGCAGATGCTGGTGAAGCTGCGGTTCTTCCAGAGAGAGTTCGGGATGATGGCTGGGCGGCCGAGGCGCTCTTGCCGCTCGACCCATCCAATGAAGCTGCCGATCAAGACACCCGAGATAACTAGGAGAGCAATGTTGGCGGGCTTCTTGATGTCACTCAGGCTCTCGGTCATGACGCTGGAGGGGCGGGTTAGTTTGTCTCCTCGTCTCATCTTTGGGTTTTGCCGATCGTCGCAGGGCTGGACTTACGCTAGAACATAGGAGACCATCGCCAGGAAGCCGCTCGCCAGGAACGCCCCGATCCAATCGACTTCGGTCAGGAAGCGGTTCCACGTCACCGGTTCGCGCTTGCCGATACTCGGCAGCCACTTGAGGGCGATTAGGAAGATGACGGTATTGATGATGGCCGCGATGTGGAAGCCCCATCTCCAGCCGATGGTGTCTGTGAAGACACCGCCAACACTGAGACCGACGGAGAACCCGATGGGCTGGCCACCGCCCATGGAGGCGAACGCGATATTCCGTCGCTTGCCTGAGGGGAAGGCGTGTGTGATGATACTGACGGCGGATGGCAGGCACATGGAGATCGCAATGCCGGCGAAGGCGCGGAACATAATCAGCTGGATTCCCGTCTTGGCCAGGCCGCAGGCGAGGGTGAAGGCCGATTGGAGGAAGCATCCCAAGAGATAGAGTTGCCGGGCTCCGAAGAGATCGGCCATGGCACCTGACAGGAGCAGAGTGCAACCGCAGGTCAGGGCGTACACCGAGGCAGGCCTTCACGGGGTGTTAGCAATGGTTCACCGGTAGGGTGTCTCTAAGGCTCATACCAAAGCAGCAGGTTGCCTTCAAGATTCACATCCTTTGCCATTGCAGGGATGCAGACGGTAACCACGCCAGCCAAGAGGGAGCTGATGCCGGTGATACACGTCACTGATGAGATAACAACCATCGTCTTGCCCTTGGAGATGTCTTCATGCTGGGCATCTTCTGCGGGAAACACAGGCTGGTTGGGTCTTGATGCAATTGACGATGAGGCCGAAAGTTCCGCGAGAGGCGACGCTGGAGCGTTGATAACCTCAACCGTAGTCGTCGACATGGTCAACCCTGACTCGATTCACAACGTTGCGCTTGGTTGCAGCCCGGCGGACCACCTTTTTCACCAGACAAGACGATCGCTCAGAAACTGCTAGTCCTCCAACACCATACTACCATAGACCCAGCGAACCGGTCACCCGGCGTAGAAATACTTCATTGTGCAAAATTTCGACCGATGTGCCCGAGATCGGCCGAGCGTGGAGCCCCGGAAGAGCCCCATGTTCGGATGTGTAAAAATGGAACCATTCAGTCTGTAATGAGGAAAAATTACTTAATAGTTTGCGGATCCGTCAGGGTGGCACGGCTTTTAAGCATACGTCAAGGGCGCAAAGGGCGTGCGCGACATATGGCGCCAACATTTGTTGGTTTTGAAATTTCTTAATCTCCGTCGGGGTTTTGACTCAAGTACCATCAAATGGTAGTAGGTAACTGCACGCGATGAGTTCCTAAGAAGCTATTCGCGCAAGCAAGGTCGAATGGTTGTGTGTTGAACCTGATGATGAATTTCCTAGTTATCATGAACAGCATTGCAATCCAATGCTCAGTAGGCATCTGTCGAATCATAATCAGGATTCTTCCTGTTGTGATGTAAGCCCCACAATTTAGATGCGAATAGACTCAAAATGTAGAAGAAGGGGTGCCACATTTCTTGAAACTGTGAACTCGACTCGAACAAGAAAACCACCTCCGCCCTCGAGGGCCTGGCCTGTTAAGCGTATTTTCAGTACGCACGTCAGACACTGGCGTAAATCCTTAATCCATGTTAGCAGATGTTACTGCCGGATAGTTCAGCGAATCCGCAACATTTCCTCTAGTCTGGATCTTAACTCTGAAGTAGACAGTTGCGTTGGCTGGAAACCAATTGATTAGACCGTAGCATTGGCAGAAGGAAGTAACAACATGGCAAGAATATAGATAAGTATGCAAATATTCCCGCTAAAACTTGTTGCAACTGATCAAGACCTGGCCTATTCTAAATGTGGTTTAAAGATTACTAGTCAACCCAGCCGAGAATGATAAAGTGGTGTGCTAGCACAAAGCGGAACTGCGTCAATGGGCCTCTTCACAGCTTCTCAGCTAGATCCATCTCCCTCTAAGGAATATAAAAGAGTACCCCAGCCCAATTGGTCGTAGCCGCCACTGTTTGGACCATAATCGCCCGAACCTCCTTCGGCACCACCATTGTCTGACACGACGAGGTCCCGAAACCGTTTCGTCCACGTCACATTCTGGCCTTTGAGAAAACCATAGTGATTGTACAATAGTTCCCAGTTCGGCCGGAGGCTACCTCTGCTTGAGTTGCTGATGGTTGGCAGGTTGATTACGCCGTTGTCGTATGGCGCATAAGGGACGTCGAATCCCAAATTGTATCGAGCCACATATTCGGATCTGAGATGAATTGGTTAGCTGTGTGGACGACCCTTTTTCATCACTGGGCGATGTCTCCCGGAAGACTTACGCGGCGAGGATAATGCTTCCATTGTAAGAGAACAAGTCGTTTCCCTGGTTGTACGCTGTTTGAGCAATGACACCAAGAAGGGCGATGTTGAGCGTGTTGTGGCCTTGATCCCTTCCAGACTCCATCGTTTGACCGAGGACCTGATTATCATACCAGAAGGTGAAGGGGACCACCTCATTGATTTGGCCATTCCCTGTGCCATTGTAAAACCAACTGATTCCTTGGTTGTAGATAGCCGAGTCGTCGGCAAGGACACCGATGGACATGGCTGCGGCTATGAGGCACAGGTCCCAGTTGGGATAAACTCCTCTCCCGTAGGAGGCCCAGTCAGCATGACCCTCGAACCATCCGTTGATGGGCTTGTAGAAGGCCGTTGTCATCATGGTCTTGAACCTTTGAAAGCCTTCTGTCGACCAGCCGTCGAAATTTCGCATGATCTCGCCTGCCTGGGCGAATTCATAGCCGTAGATTCCGGCGGCAAGATAGAGATCCACGTTCCCGGAGATCGTCGTCAGCTTCGAGGACCAAGCGTCCATGATTCGGACGGCTGCGTTACCGTACTCTGCGTCTTGGCTAATGGCCCATCGAACAGCAAGCACGTACGCGGCAGCTATGTCTCGATAGAGCTGACCGTAAGTTTCCGCATGCGTTCCGTCGGATCCGCGGTACACAATCTCGGCTGGATTGGGCTGGTAGGAAGAGGAAGCGTAGGAGCTTTGAAGCATCTTGTTCCAAGCCGTGTTCCAGGGTTCCCTCCCAGCATTTACCTTGGCTCGGATGCGGGCAAAGTCGTTGTCGGTGTGGAGAAGCCCCGGATGCTTGAAGGAAGCTGGTGCCAGGACTGGATCGCTTGCGGCAGGCTCAGCAAGGAAGACGGCCGGGGTGCCGGAAGGTGCAGATGCAGTTGCCTGCGTGTTTTCAAGTGTTGTTGTGCTGGACCGCTCGTCTGCGGCGTTATGACTGGAGGAAGGCTTCCTGGAAGACGGCTCGGTCTCAAGTGATGGGGGTGAAGGTGTTGCACTTGAATCGATAGAGACACCGTTCAGAGACGTGCTAACAGGCGCCATCGAAATATCGAGTGATGTGCCTGCTGCAGGATTTCGTGATGGCTTCAACGGGCGATCACCATTGCCTGGTCGGTTGGAGTGACGCCATGGCTGATCACCATGTCGCCAACCACAGACAAGGCCGATGAGAAGAAACAAAGTAAAGAGGCTCCGCATTATTGATAATAAGAGTAGTCTATTACAAGTAGATAGAAAAGTGAAGGATGTTGAAGACTGAAAATTGTCAAAATGGCATCTTGGGCTTCCATTTAAGGCTTTCTTTTGAAGGGATGATTCGGGCATCTTATTCTTCCCAAGATGTCGTCCAATTCTTGATCAGTCCTCATACTATTGATTGGCGCATCCCTTAATCTTCTTCGTAAACTGCGTTGCGCAAGCGAGTAGTTCGGTGCGCTCCGTCAAATTTCAACCCACATCTAGCCCTTTGGTACTAACAACCGTGCGGGCGCCTAGGGGCAGTAAGACATTGAGTGATGATGTGCATGCAGATAACAAGATACGCCCCGAGCATTGCGAGGAGCTCGGAACCCCTGACTGGGTACGAGCCATCGTACGGTGCCACTACTATCATCACGACGACAGCTGCCGAGGAATTCAAACTTCAATTCTCGATGATGTCAGAACCCGTTTTCAGACATATACTTTCCATAATCTACTTATTATTACGCAGTTTCTTGACGATGTTTCCTCAACACGAGCTTTTCCTCCCTCTCTCCCGCCCCACGCTTGTGACATGGCGCTCGTGTTCTTGACAGAAGTCTCGGATTTATGTCCGTATCGGCATATTTCTATCCATTGATCATCGCTGGTCACATCAGGACGTCGCAATTTTGAACGTAAATCAAGGGCGCGAAGGATGTGCTCGGCATTCTTTGTGCTCAACGCACTGTCACCGTTATCAGTTAGCTCGATGTCCGTCGGGTGTTTGTAGTTGTAATTAGCACTTAAGACTCTTGTCACAGATTATCAAGCGCTCATGGTCTTTCTTGCAATTCAACAGTTATGTATTCAACTAATGGCGCATGCAATATCAAATGGGCTAGACTTGCATCCATGTGTGTGTTGGATTACGATACCAAAATTCGTTTCAGCTCAGGATTAGGCCAGACCTGGCTGCCCTAGAGGGAATAATCAAGAAACATTTTGGATAGAGATGAACACTTGAACATGGTTGTCGTTAACGGAGGACTGATTAATGTTTGTGATTCGTCATTCAAAGTGGCAACTTTTCTTCGCAACGTCGAGACTATTAGTTTCAACACTCATTTCGAAACGCTGGAAATTGGAGCATACCGACGCCGGGCTCGAGGATACACAATTTCAGCGAACGGTCACAGAATAACTTTGTTTCTCTCAAGACTTTGATTTCCTGCCTTGGGTAACATCATCGGGAAGCACCTTGAAGTTGGCGATGTGGTATAAATGTGGTTCAACATTCAAGACCACCAGAAAATGACGTAATCTGAATACCTTACGTATGGATGCCTTGAGGTAACTTTTGTCGAGAAAGCCACCTATCCTCCAGCTCGAAGACCGCTCAGTCAAATGTGGATTGTTCTGAACCCCAACCCACATTGACTGCAGGATGTTGGCTAATATGATGAACTTTGGTGACATATTCAAGCGAACCACATTCCAGAGCATCGTTTATGACAAAATGATATCATAGAGACAAAGAAGAGTTGTAAGTCATCGTGTGCTGTAGTTCGGCCTCATGGTAGTAATCGTAGCGTGCCCACTTAGAATGTAAAGACAGCGAAATTAAATTTGCGAGCGAGTCAACAGATGGAAACCAGTGTGGAGAACAAGACCATGAAGTACGCCTTCTAATAGGCCTTCAGCACCCGTTAGTAGAGAACGTCGCCCCTGTTCTAAAATCGCCCTGACTCCTTTACAGACCCCTAGTTGATTGACAACAGCCCGAGTAGGAAGGTTACCGCGAGGTCGCAACTCGGAAATAGCTAGCGAGAGCTGAGTGAGAAGTGCAGGCCGTGCAGTGATTACGTATCATCACGAAGCTCGTGTTTGCCGAACGCACGTTCGCGCCAGAATCAATACTGTATCGTCATTCGTACGAGTGATAATCAATTAGTGCTTTCCCGCATAATGCGAAAGAGAGATGCTCCTTCGGCCCGTAAGCTTGTGAATAAGGTACTTAAGGATTAGTAACCAATCACACATCTTGCCCTACTAGAGCACCGCTACCTACTGCTGATCGAGCTGGATGTGGTGCGCTGTCGGGTTGTTCGCACGACCCGTCATCCTGGTCCTCCACAGAGGCGGGGGCCGCTGTCGGGTTCGCATTCGTACCAGGGCACCCATGCCGTCCCGTGAGATCTGAGACGAACCTCCAATTCACTTCTTCTTCAGTGCAAAGCCCATACATCAACTCATGGGAATCAAAGAATCGCATTCTGGAGCAGAAGTTGGCGTAGTATATATAAGCTTGGGCTGTGATCAGGCGAGGCATTCTTCATGGGCTCGCACACTTTAAAGCTCGCCAAGGCGTCGACTTTCTGTTGTTCAAGTGGGTCGCTCTCGCGTTCGCTTTCGTACGCCACGCTAATCTCGGGATCTTGCTTCTTAACCCCGTCCAGCCTCCAACATCTGGGGATAGGATCTGATCATTGCCCGATACGCAGAAGTCGGAATAGAGAGCTGAGACTTCTATAGAGTTCGCCCTAACTTAGCGAGATTTCTCTCTGATTGTTTTGCTTCTCCTGTACCTCATCATCTGCCCAACAACATCATCATCATTGACAACAACAACAAGCGTCTAAAGCCTCGACGACAAAGTCATTGCTGTGGCACCAGAACTAGAATGGCACAGCCCAATCCGAAATGCGACGACGAAAGTCGCGTTCAGGATGACGCTGATGCTGAGCACCACTTCAATGTTTTCAATCAGCCGAAACGACTGCCCGCCTGGCTCGATCACTTCAACGCGAAAGACCTCAAGGTCCTATTCAAATGCTCCTTGGCGGTTTGGATCCTTACTCTCTTCATTTTCATCAAAGCCACTTTGGCTGTCATCGGGCAGGCTGTCTTCTTCGGATGGTGGGACCCATAGTATCTTTCCTTTCCTCATCCAGAGTACTGACTGCAGTCGTAGTATCGTTCTCTTCATGATGCCGCCTTCTGGCGTTGTCCTCATCCATATCTTGAGCGGCCTGATGATCTGCGTTGGTCTTGCAATAGGGTGGGCTTGGGGTACGATCACGATGAAAGCCGCACTGGCTACGAGGCCCCAAGCAGACTTGATGAGGCAGTTTCAGGAATTACAACAATCGCCAAACGCGGGAGAACCCAACTTTTTGCAAATCGCCATATTCGAGGGTCGTCTGCTTGACGTACGAGTCACGGCAACATACTTCTGCATGATGGGGCTGTTTGTCTATCTAATGGTGAGTCTGGCGGTAGCACTTGAGCTGGTGCGTAAGCATGCTAACTGGGAATCAGGCTCGTATCCGAGTCGCCGCGCCAAACATGACACTGGTCGGCATCTTCGCTCTTATCACCGCCGATATCTACCTCACGAGTGCTCCCACGATCCCGACATTCCAAGGAACGATCCCCAAGAGCATGCTGATCCCGGTTGGAATTGCCGTGGGTATTGGTGCATTCTGCAATATTGCCATATTCCCGCAGTCTACGTCAGAAATCGTACTGGACGGTATGGCGGACCTGGTGAGCCCCATGAAGGGTTTTGTCAAGGCTCTGACTTGGCAGCTCGCAAACCGCCAGAGCCGATTTAGTTTGGATCGACTGTTGCAGTTGAAGAGTCAACTAGCGATGGCGCACAAGAGTCTTGGGTCGTCCGTCGGATTCCTGGCCTTGGACTTTTCTTTCCGGACATGGAGTCCTGAGGATGTTAAATCGCTACAAGACCCGCTTCGACAGGTTTCTGTTGCCTTCAACGGTCTTTTGCAGCTGTTTGTTACCATGGAAGAGAAGAGTCTCAAAGCCAGTGCTCTCACCGAAGCTGCCATGGCTCTCGAGGACCAAAAGGACTCTGGTAACAAACAGCGCCCGCTCGCTTATCATATCGCCAGAGCAATTGATCTCCGCGACAGTGTCAAACATCCAGACACGGAGAAAATGCTGGAAAAGACGTTAGATGTGGTATCATCAACGGCTCAGCCTTTGCTGGGTGCTCTGAGTCAAGCCCTGGACACCATCCTGTCTGCACTTCAAGGAGCGTCTACACCACCCACCGACGTGGAACGTCAGCAAATCCTGGAATTACTGAGCGAGGCACTTGTAGATTTCGAGGCATCCACACAACAGCTTACGGCTATGCACTCACATCTATTCGACGCCGATGGTAAAGTTATTTACGACCAGAATGGTCAGGTACCGCCGCTATACGGTCTGATGACGGGACTTTTACTACAAGAGAGACTCATCAGCCTATCCCGGAAAACCGCGACGATGCTCGAAACAGTAATCAAGATCGATCAGTCCCGGCCTCGAAAAAGCCTTTGGTTGCCAAAAGGGCTGCAACGCCTTTTTGGTCTGGGTCTATCCCAAACTGAAACTCCGAGCACAACACAGGGAGCAGTGGACTTGGCTCGAACCATGTCCACAGTCTCACGACCGGAGAAGAAGTCTCGACTTTTTAGCAGAAAGAAGAAGACCAAAGAAAAGACCGACGACCCCAACACGGCGGCCGAACTCATCAAGAGCATGAGGAACCCTACGAGCCGAACAAGGAGCAAGCCAAGCATGGTTTTCCTGGGCCTAATTCATTGGTTCACTGACGTCGAGGGCATCCACGCTTTACGCACACTGGTGGTGACCATCGCTTTGGCGCTGCCGGCCGTCATCCCCTCGTCTGCAGGCTTTTATTACCGCGAAAAGGGATTCTGGGCCATGGTTATGGGCCAACTCGCTATCGAGCCGTACATGTCGGACCTGCTGTCTGGAATCATTATCCGAACACTTAGCACAGTGGCAGGTGGCATCATCGGCTTGGTCTGTTGGTACATCGGTGCGGGGTCTGGTCCAGGCAACCCATACGGCCTCGCTGTTGTGATGGCTGTGCTGATCATCCCTCTCATGTGGTGGAGGCTGTTCACACCACCAGAGCACTTGGCCGCGGGCATCATGCTTGCCGCCACTGCATACATGGTTGTTGCGTACAGCTGGATCGACTCGCACGTGCCGACCTACGGCAATCCCGGTGTTGGGTATCAGATCTTCTGGCGGCGAGTTCTTCTGGTTCTCGTTGGAAACGCTAGCGCCATGCTCATCGGGCTATTCCCTCGGCCAATGACTGGAAGTCGGCAATATCGACACATTCTGTCCACGTCTTTACTGGGGGTAAAGGACCGCTATGCTCTGCTGGTGTCGACTTGGCGCATGCCTCCTGAGGATCTCGTCCGATTTATCGAGAAGGAGACAGCCATGTGCGATGGGATCTTGGACGCCATTGGTCGGCCTATAGAACTTACCAAGTTCGAGTTCTCCACTTCCAACATTGACACTGAGACGCTTCGAAGAGCGACATACCTCTGTAGGAGCATTAACGCAAGTTTGGCAGAGCTCGGTCTCTACATGACTGAGCTGCCACTTCCGCTCCGGGCTCGACTCATGTCTTCCATGAGTATCGATGAAGAGAACCTGGTCGTGGATCTAATGTCAACATTATCACTTGTCCAACAGTCTTTAGATTCGGGCGAGCCATTGCCTGCCCTGTTGCCAACGCCTCTGATAAGCAGAGCTCTCAGGGCTAGAGAAGTTCAACGGACAAAACAAGACGACTTGAATGTCCGAGAGCAGCTTGAAGGCCACGAGGGCAGGCAGTTGATTGGGGCCATTAACACCTTCACACGCTTCCTTGGCGCGGTCGATGATCTCGTGATGGTGACTAAGAAGGCAGTCGGAGAGACATCTCATGTCAACTTGGAAATATTTGGAAAGGGCGTATAATTAGGGCTATTCAGAAATCGAGCCGTTCCCTAATTGAGGTCGTATGGGTGATGCAGCATGGGATGAAACGTAAGCCAGCGTTTGAATACACGTTAGTTAGTAATTTGAACGTCACATGTGATGATGATGTATTTGACCGTTTTGGCGCCATTCGCGGCCACTATTTGGCATTTTCTTTGCTGGGACGAAGCCGAGGCAGTGTTAAAGGTGACCGTAACTCTCCCCCGCTCTTTAATGCCACTTCCATGGATGCTTGTGCCGCAGAATACTGTTAGATTTCTTCATATGCCTGTCCAAAGACATGTTATCAACGGCCCTCCATGGACCTATACTATCGATTAAAATACTGGTATGACCGGCTTGATAAGCCGCAGTGCCGCCGTACACTGGGAAGCGTGCCATCTTTCGCACACCGCGCTTTTTTGAAAGTCTTTTGGCCAATAAACCGACTTCCTGCACTCCTTTACTGATTATGTGACCGTTAAGCTAAACATTGCCTCTTCCCCTGATGAAAGGTAGGCACGACCATATCACCATTTGACGGCCCTGAATTCCTTCGATCCTTCCTCATCTCGAACCTCCTCCACAAAAGGCTTGGGTTCCCATGGCCCAGGCTTTCCGATCTGATTGGGCGCGTACGATATGATGACAGAGGATTTAAATGAGGAAATATTGGGATACCAACCTTGGTAGGGGTCGTAGGACTGAAGCTCGAGGAGCGTTTTCCACATGGCCCTCGCGCTGAGCCCACGTAAAGACCGGAGGCACTGCTGTCGGCTCTGATATTGTCCCACTCGCAAAAGTCCCAACAGAGGCCGGATTCCAGCCGAGAGCTTGTGCCATATCCAGCAGAATTCATCCAACCGAGTCCAATTTTCGTGCTGACATATAGTTTTCAGTGAGGCCACTGCCCTGAGGCCTCCAGGGGCCTTGATGAAGAGAAGTTCTTGATCGCCGCTGCCGCCTTCGCCCACACAAGTGATGCGATAGAGTGGTGATGGAACCCGCCAGGCAACAACTTGAGCTGACTGGAGAAGGCCTACCTTGGCCAGCTTGTTGACTACTGATAAAGGCATCCTCTCAAAATCACCAATGCTCAAACTCGGGCTTAGATCCTGGAGCCAGGCACGTTCTCGGAAATCCAACGGTCCTAATCTCCCGTCATGGTACAGGCCTCTTTGCATAAGGGCTGCTGAGCGTGACAATACCGCGGGATCCTCGAGGGAAGCTTGCACGCTTGGCAATGACAAAGACTCACTCAAAAGTCGGACACTTTCTGGCCACAGCGCATACGGTCGATTATCAATGGCTTGAACCTCGACCACCTTACGCACAGCGTGTCTGAGACGAGGTGCGAGGGCCATGCAAAGCCAACTACCAAGGGACCGGAGAAAAGCCCCCGGTCTCATGATCAGGTCACTACCTTGCGCCCACACGGCCTCGATACGTCCATCGCTGCCCCAGAGCTTTGAGACACCGTCGCGGACAACTCGCGCAACTCTATCGAGCAACCGCGTCTCCTCGGCCGTGTCAAGAACCTCGCCATGACGAAGGACGCATTGGCAACAGATCTCGAAGATCAAGATCGGAAGCTTGTCGCGGGCCACACTGAGGGCGGTTGGGTTTCTAAGCTTCCACGGAAACACAAAGTCAACATCATTGCCTTCCATTAGACGGTCTTCTCTTGCAACGCCTATCAACTCGGCTTCGTTGACTAGCTCTCCGATTGCCATCACGTCCACCGGATGAAGCTGCTGTTGCGGCCATCTCGTTACTGGGTCATTGAAAGAGCGTTCGACGTAATCAATCAGGCGCTCGGAATGCTCTGTTGGGTTGACGTCGTTTGCGGTACAGTCGACTTTGGCGTTCATGAAGCGGAGGTAGACGGCGACCGTGGCAAGGTGAAGCAGGTCATCGGAAAGCATACGTCGAATTGAAGCCACCAATTGGCCGATGATGATGCCTTCATGCGCGAGAAAAGAATTGTGGAAAGTAGTGCTGGTGAGATTCAAGGCTAGAATGTCTCGGGGTTGTATGATTTTAAAAATCATCAGGATGATCTCCGGTGGCATCCGATCCAACTTCATCTTACCCTGAGCAGACGCGTTCTCCTTGTTTGAGTTGACTAGTTCGTATCTCTTTGTGGAGAAATATTGATGGATTGAAAATCGGTATGATTGCAAAACGAAAGCTTTCAGGGGTAGCGGCTAGAAGAAATTGAAAAGAAAAAAGAAAAGGAGCTTGCAAGAACACCTTGGTGAGTTGAGCTATGGATTGTCACTAGGCCAATGGATGGTTGTTCTAACGAAGCCGAACACGCCACATCCATTTTCTTTTTCTCGAATGACACACTTCTGCGGTTGGCAAGACATCAGGGTAGAGTTGTCGCTCTCGTGAAAGCAGCCAACTTGCGTGACATTTGACACCCCACTAATTGGGTACAGCTGGACTTCTGTGCGGGATAGACAGCAATCAGCAAGGATTGACGTGTTTTGTCACCCACAGCAAATAAGCGCTTAAGTGCGATTCAAGAAAAATTAACCAATGCTGGAGGGTTTCGTGCTTTACTGGCGCGCCTTTAAGGGGGCCCCCTACGCTCCAACCCTCCTCAACACACACCTGATGATTCGACACTTAACACGCTGCGGAAAAGCCTGTAGCTTGACGATACAGTGTGAGAGCGTCCATTTCATTGCTTTCGTAGGCAAAGCGAAAATCACTAAGCAACTTCGCTGGAATGTCCCCTATATTTAGTTCTGGCGTCATCTGTCTAGCACCGAAGCTTACCCGACTCAAAGCGACCAGGGCCTACAACAGTTGTCTGGGTCCACGGACTGGAGATTGTGAATGGATATCGAAGAAGCGGATGTTGGGAGAATGGTTGATTGAAAATGTACCCCTCTTGAGAGTTATATGCGGCTTATCGCACCAAGGCAAGAACGGAGTGCCCCTCTTATCATGCGAATCATATTGCATCAATGACGCCCAGTTGGGAGTCGTTGCAGTGGAGATTGCTTCCATCATTTTCTCCATCCCTCACGCGGGGTAGGAACTGACAAGATAATAATTGAATCTTTGCCTCCAAGCAGCAACTATGGAAGCATTCGGACTTGTGTCAAGCGTAATCACAGTCGTCGAGACGTCCTGGAAGGTCATAGGCTTCCTCGAGGGCGTCAAACACGGCGGCAAGTCTCGCCGAGCCCTTCTTGAGGAAGTAACACTCCTTTGGCTTGTCTTCCGGCGCCTCAAAGAAGAGATCGATCTGCCAACGGGAAAACAGGCCCATGAGCCTTGGGTTGAGCCTCTGAAAATCCTTGACGGCCCCCGAGGCATTTCAGCGCAAATTCGCGAGCAGTTGAATGACCTTGAAGCGCAGCTTACGCCACCAATCGGGCGATTCCACGAAGCCATGTCGAATCTTCGATGGCCGTTTCAAGAAAAAGAAGTCACGCGAATAGTCTCCCGACTGCAAGAACTGAAGCAGACGACCATCTTGGTTATACAGCAGTCCGGCCACCGCATGAGTCGCGAGATGCAGGGGGAGCTATCATGTATCAAAAATGTCGTCGAAGACACCTTTCTCAAGAAACTTCTGGCTTGGCTCACGCCCCTAAACTTTTCGCAGAAACAACAGGAGATTCTCGGCTCTGCAGATCCGTACACTTGTCATGTTCTCAAATCGAAGCGTTTTAAGCTGTGGCACGAGCATGACCTCAGGTCTTTGTGGTGCTGGGGCGCTCCCGGAGCCGGCAAGTCCGTCGTTGCGGCCTCGGTGTATGCAGATGTGACGAAAAGGTACGCCGCCAAAAACGTCGCAGTCATGATAGGCTTCTGCAGTTTCGAGTATAAGGAGTCGCAGTCACCTCGAAGTGTTATCGCGAGCTTTTTGAAGCAGGTACTGCAAACGCGATACGACAGGCAGGCTCCCTCTAAGTTGAAAGAGCATTATTCAAGAGCAGTTACTGGCGCAGACAGTCAACCGCTAAGTCTTGAGGCTCTAACCGATTTACTTAGAGAAGAGCTGAACACACGCGACGAAAGCTATGTTATCCTCGACGGACTCGACGAGGTGAGCAACCTCTCTGAGAGAGATGCTATGGTCAAAGCGATCCACAACATCGGGGCCAGTGTCAAGGTTTTCATCACCTCACGACATTCGGAAGACATCACTGAGGCCATTGAAGCAACGCAGACCTGCAAAGAGTGCCATGATTCGAATGCGGAGGTATACTGGAGGTCCATTAATTGCGCGTCTTATGTAATTTGCGACCATTGCCAATCCTCCGCAGTTTTCAAAGGTGAAACCAAGCACCGAATGGCAAGGGAGTGCAAGTGGGAAAACATGGAATACAAGCCGAGAGAGAGCGATATATGCAGCTACGTGACGACAAGATTCGACGCCGACAGAGAGTTACGACGACTCATAGGCCATGATTCAGGCCAAGACTCTCTAAGGAAATTGGCAATAAACACTGTTACGGAAAGGTCGGAGAAGATGTCAGTACATTTCCCAACTCATCGAGAGCCAGCCCGAAGATTCCATGTTCAGTGCTCTCAAATACCCAGTGAATGAAATTTCACACCATGACTAATATGCTGGTTTAATAGCTTCCTTCTGGCTCGCCTTCATGTGGACTCACTGGTTGAGTGCCTCACACTGGGTGCGCTTCGACGAGCCCTAAGAGATCTGACCGGAGACTTGGATCAGATGTATACCAAGAGTCTTGAGCGCATGGAACAATCCCTTCGCCCGAAGCATTACGGAATCCTCAAGAAACTGCTCCTCTGGATCGCGTGGGGACAGAGGCCGCTGAGTATTATCGAGCTCGGCCATGCTCTTGCTATATACCCGGGCATTGAGGACATTGATGAAGAAGACATTCTTCCCATCCGACAGATCGCAACATGGAGTGCCGGACTACTATTTGTCGACGGCGACGACTTTCTGCGCGTGATCCACCCCACAACAAGCCGATTCTTCGAGGGACGTAGGCATGAGCTGTATCCTAAGGGGGATAGCGTCATGGCCCACGATTGTCTACATTACCTCAACATGAAGATTCTTCGAGCACCCCTTGAAGGCCCCGACAGAAGGTCTCTGTTTATCATTCGGCGCAAGCAATACCCACTAATCGACTATGCGGTACTCAACTGTTTCAAACACGTTGCAAGAAGCCGGGAGAAAGGCGAGATCAAGCCCACAGTGGAATTCTTACTGTCAGATGCCCTGAAGCCCTTCATTCAGGCGCTGCACTACGTCGACGCGAAGTGGACAGATGACACGGACGCTTCTGCACTGCATGTTGCAGTCTACTTCGGAATCACGGATGTTGTATCTAAGCTCATTGACGAGGGTGAGGACCCCAACGCCCGGGATTCGTTTGGTGCCACACCACTCATGTACGCTGCCGCTCGGGGTAGCGATGGCTTACCTGAGTTGAAGCGCCTCCTTGAAGCCGGGGCCGATCCCGCTCTTATTTGCAACTTTGGATCGACGACCCTGATAAGAGCGGTCAAGCTCGGTGCCGTGACTCTTGTCGCGGAACTCATGCGCCAAACCGACATCAACATCAATGCAACCCCTTCAAGCATAGCGGTTCATTCTGCACTCATAACAGCGACCAGATTGATCGACCCCTCCATCATCAAGATACTCGTGGCTCGGCAAGACATCGACATCAACCTGCGAAACCGCCACAAAGTGGGAGAATGCACCCCGCTGCACGCGGCCGTGTACTGGCGGAACCTCCCAGCAGCCAAACACCTCCTCGCCCACAAGGACATCAAAGTCGACAGCCGCGACCTGGCGCGCAATGAGACGCCATTCTTCTACAGCGCCCGCGTCGGACTCACGGATTTTATGGAGCTGCTCCTCGATCACGGAGCCAACATCAATGAACAGGACAACAACAGCGGCAACGCGCTCATGCGCGCGGTGGACTACGACGAGAGTGAGGCGGTCGAGCTATTGGTCAAGCGCGGCATCGACACCACGCATCGAGATGTTTACGGTCGGACTGCGCTGCACTCATCATCTTGTAATCGGTCGTGGCGCAGTATGGAATACCTCCTTCACGTCACGGACCTTGACGTTAACCTGCGAGGGCGCTCTGGAGAGACACCCCTACATGACAGCGCCTGGAAGCTCGATGCCCGGGGAGCGAGCATCTTAGTTAACGCGGGCGCGCGGTGCGACATCAAGAATAGCGACGGGCAGACTCCCGTCGACATCGTCATGTTGAGGAACAGGCCCGACATACTGGATATCCTGAGACGGGCCAAGGGTTATATTGAGAGTGCGCCCGACGCCCGTCTCCAGAGCAGCCTGAGCGACGCCGTCATCGGCGACCCGTCCGACGTGCTACGATCCAGAATCGCGAAGGCAACCCTGCAGGAAATCAACGCGAGCTCCGCCTTCGCCGGCACCGCGCTACATGAAGCATGTCGACACGGCCGTGCGGACGTCGTCGAAATGCTCCTCCGCGCCGGGGCCGACATGAGCGTGACTAACTCGTTCGGACGCACGCCGATCGACAAGGCCATCAAATATGGCCAGCTGGATTGCATCAAGGTGCTGTTCAAGCACGACGTAGACCCGGAGAGGAGGCTGACAAGCGACGGCCATATGTGGGAGTTCGCGTGCAAGCGGCACCACTTAGATATCGCTCTCGCGCTCGTCGAGGCCGCAAACGTGGATAAGTCGTCTGATTATCTGCAGAAAGCGCTGGATGGTGCGGCTATGGATGATAAGGTTGCTATCACTAGAAGGCTTGTTGGGGCGGGTGCGTCGATGCACCGGAAGGTGGAGGCGTACCCGGCCCGAGATCGTGATGAAAGTCGGAAGGCGATGGAGATATTGGAGTACTTTTCTACGCTAGACGTTGATCAGCCTTCATCTGTCTAACGTAGCATAGATGATGTGGGTATCTGTCTGTGTTTAGCATGGCCTCTATCCGTCTCTGATACTTAAACTTAGCAACAATTCTTGGTGCCCGTAGATACATTGACTACCCTTACCTTAATTAGCACTTATCAAAATGCTTCTTGCCGTGTAAGGTCCTGGGATATGAGACGACAAGTAAAGCTTTTGGCGCACATTTGCCAGGGATTATGAAAAGTACTCGGAGCAACACAATTTCACCGTCTTATTCAAGGGTTCGAAACCAGCTGTCAGCCACTTACACCCGAAAGCAGGCCCAAGATGTTCTGTCAAGTCAGGAGACAGACTGAGATTTGGACACCAGTCCCCACGCCGACGTAAACCGAGCGACCAACTTCCCTAGGTGGAAATCTGAAGCAACGATATCTCCGCCGACGACAAAATTTGCGTCGCTTTCCGAAGCTCTGACGGCGTTGAGTGCAACTTGTGCCCCTGTTCGCTATCTTCCCCGCGGGAAAGTTCGCCGGTTGCCGGAAAACTCACCGGGAAATTGCCGGGAAACCCGCAGTGTAAGGGGATTGGTGCGGGAAACCCCTCGTCCGGAAAATTTGGGTATCCTGAGTCAGAGTACGGGGCTTCAAGAGTGTTTCCTTTGATGTTCTCGAAAAGTTATCGGGTCGCTTGGGCTGAGCGCTTCGGCTTGCGGCGGCAGACATGGGAGGTGTAAGTGCCACGACGATAGCAACGCTGGGAATGGGATGTTGGCCGTCTGTGTGCCCTCGGCGGCTGCTGAGAATATAAACTAATGTCTAGCTTGAGATAATGCCTGTTCTCTTGGTTTGTATGTTAATTAACAACTGAAGACGCTTTGCTTTGACGATACCCCTTTGTTGAGTTCTCTGTGCCGCTTGCACTACTGTCCCCGTCATCATGGACGACACCACGCAGCCCCGAGCAGGGCAATACCCCAAAGATAAACACCAGACCGACAACAGCTCCAGCTCCCACCCATCGCCTTCAACGTCCGTAATATTCGATACATCCGACGAAGACATCGAACAAAATGCCCCAACCAAAGAAACCTCCAAGACCTTCCCCGCCGACGCCGACGAACCACCACCAGACGGCGGCCTGCAAGCCTGGACGCAAGCCCTCATGGCACACCTCGTCGTCGTGAACACATGGGGCACCATCAACTCCTTCGGCATCTTCCAGACCTTCTACCGCGACTACCTCTCTCGGCCGGCGTCAGACATCAGCTGGATCGGCTCGATGCAGGTCTTCTTCCTCTTCGTCGCTGGCGTCTTCACCGGACGCCTCACAGACGCAGGATACTTCCGCACCGTCTTCGGCATCGGATCGGCACTCGTCGTGCTGGGCAGCTTGACTGCGTCCTTCGCGACGGAATACTGGCAGCTGTTCCTATCCCAGGGGCTCTGCATCGGACTTGGCATGGGCGGGCTATTTTGCCCGGTCATGGCTGTTTTGTCGACGTACTTCAAGCGCCGGCGGAACCTGGCTATTGGTATTGCCATCAGCGGCTCGGCTACGGGAGGCATGATATATCCGGTCATGGCGCGCCAGCTCTTGCCCAAGATTGGTTTCGGGTGGACGATGCGGGTGATGGCGTTGGTGCAGCTTGTGACTTTGCTGGTTGCCAACATCTTTATGAGGTCTCGGCTTCGACCGAGACGTGCCGGCTCGCTTGTCGAATTGTCGGCTTTCAAGGAGAAGCCATATCTCTTGTTCACGATTGGCATGTTCTTTGTATGTCCTTCTTGAATAACTCCAACCTCTTGCAGGAGATGCTGACCGCTTTTAGAATTTCTGGGGTGTCTACTTTGCCTTTTACTAGTAAGTCACAACAATGATAACTCCTTTTAGCATCAGACACTAACACGAAGTAGCATTGGTCCCTTTAGTCGCGACAAGTTGTCGTTCTCCTATGATACCTCGATCGATATTCTAATGATAATGAACGGAGTTGGAGCCATTGGCCGCGTCATACCCGGCTTTCTCGCAGATCTGTTCCTGGGACCTCTCAACGTCGTCACACCCGCTGCCGCAGTTTGCACTATCCTTCTATTTTCTTGGATGGCAATCAAAAGTGCTGCTGGTTTATACGCCTGGGCTGTGATATATGGTACGTCAATGTTGAGCTGCCTTGGACGGGGGGCCCCCCGGGCGGGGGGGGGGGGGGGGGGGGGGGCGGGGGGGGGGGGGGGGGGGGGGGGGGGGGGGGGGGGGGGGGGGGGGGG